>VSMD01137386.1:0-10176 GCA_008750895.1 Mirza zaza | reverse complement strand
AAAAAAATTAGGCCGGGCGCGGTGGCTCACGCCTGTAATCCTAGCTCTCTGGGAGGCCAAGGTGGGCGGATCATTTGAGCTCAGGAGTTCGAGACCAGCCTGAGCAAGAGCGAGACCCCATCTCTACTATAAATAGAAAGAAATTAATTGGCCAACTAATATATATAGAGAGAATTAGCCAGGCATGGTGGCACATACCTGTAGTCCCAGCTACTCGGGAGGCTGAGGCAGAAGGATTGCTTGAGCCCAGGAGTTTGAGGTTGCTGTAAGCTAGGCTGACGCCAGGACACTCTAGCCCGGCAACAGAGTGAGAGTCTCAGAAAAAAAAAACAAAAAAAACCACTCCAGAATGGAAAGGATTTTCTTTGTCTTTTTTATTGAGACAGAGTCTCGCTTTGTTGCCCAGGCTAGAATGAGTGCCGTGGTGTCAGCCTAGCTCATAGCAACCTCTTTTTATATAAAAATTCTTTTTATATAAATTTTTTATATAAATTTAATATTCTTTTTTCTTAAGTTAGACCCCATTAATTGAAAGAAAGGCAATTCTAGCATGAAATTAAAGACATGACTACGAAGGAAAAGATTGATAAATTTGAATTACATAAAAAGAATTTTTAAAACTCTGCATGGAATAAAGTGAGAGAATTGAACGGCAAACAATAAACTGAGGGAACAAAGCTTTCAACATATGTGAAACACAAAGGTTGTTTGTGTATGTGTTCAAGTATAGTGTGTGAAATATATACAAAGAATATATTGGCTAATTCCCAAAACAACCCAATGAAAGATATTTACTATGCCTGCCCCCATTTACAAATGGCAAACTGTAGCTTCAAGAGAGGGTAGGGGTAGTTAATTTGCTCCAGGCACACAGCTGGTAAACAGGTCATGGAGATTGCTCTCCCAGTCTGCTAGGATCCCTAGATTGCCACTGGCAGTACAGACTCCAACAGAAACCTGCCATTTGCAAAATATGCAAATGATTAATATACATGAAAGGTGTCCCCTTGAGTGGTAACCAAACAAATGTAAATTAAATAAAATAATGCAATGCTTTTAGCCACTAATTTTCAAATTAATGACCATTTATTTAAGACTGCAAGTTTAATACACACAGATTAGCTTAAAAATATGGAACGCTTCACGAATTTCCGTGTCATCCTTACGCAGGGGCCGTGCTAATCTTCTCTGTATCGTTCCAATTCTAGCATATGTGCTGCCCAAGCGAGCACGAAATTAATGACCATTTAAAAGAGCAACTGGCCGGGCGCGGTGGCTCAAGCCTGTAATCCTAGTTCTCTGGGAGGCCGAGGTGGGCGGATCATTTGAGCTCAGGAGTTCGAGACCAGCCTGAGTAAGAGCGAGACCCCATCTCTACTATAAATAGAAAGAAATTAATTGGCCAACTAAAAATATATAGAAAAAATGAGCCGGGCATGGTGGCACATGCCTCTAGTCCCAGCTACTCAGGAGGCTGAGGCAGCAGGATTGCTTGAGCCCAGGAGTTTTTAGGTTGCGGTGAGCTAGGCTGATGCCACAGCACTCACTCTAGCCTGGGCAATAGAGTGAGACTCTGTCTCAAAAAAAAAAAAATAAAAAAATAAAAAATAAAAGAGCAACTAATTGAGCTGAAAAGGATACAAGGAGGTGTCATGCACACATATTGTGGTTACAATGTAAACTGGTACATTCTCTGGGGGCTATTTGCAAGACACATTGAAAATCATAAAAATACACATCCCCTTGGACCTATACCTCCACTTTTGCACAAATTTAATTAAAGAATGTTCATCGCAGCATGAAATACGGAAGTTTTAAAAAACAACTTAATGTCTAATTATGTATGGAATAAATTGTGGTGCATCCATACCACGCATTCTCGGTTTTCTGAAATATGTGTTAGTACACACGTACATAGAAAAAGATACATATCTGAAAAGATTCAGTCCGACACGTTTAGAGAAACTTTAGGTGGGGGAGCATGGGTGTAGCTTCTTACTTCTCGGTATTTAAAAGTGCTTCGATGCTGAATATTCATTCATGACTCGTAAATACAAAACTTTGAAATTCTGAGCGATAAAGGTGATCGGAACGTCAGGGCTCCAGAGCTTCCTTTCCTGCGCCCGCGGCACCAGCGCCGCGGAGAGTCCGGACGCCGCAGAGATCGGGAGCGGGGACCACCGGGCCAGGAGCACGGGCGCGGCGGGCGGTCCCCGCGCCTCGCTGCCACCACGCGCCCCACTGCGTGAAACCCGGTCGCCCGCCAGCTCTCCGCAGCCGGGGCGACGCGAGTTCAGGGCGGAGGCAGCGCGCCCCCTGCGGGCCCGCCGGCGGCCGGCCGCCAGGCTCAGCCAGGGCGCTGCGGGCGGGCTCTCCAGCCCCGCGTCCACAATGCGATCGTGGCGACCGTGCGCCCTCGCGCTGACCCCTCGCTGTAAGCGCGTCCAGGCTGCCGCTTCCGCGCGTCGAGGGCGCAGCTGCGTGGTGGCAGGCGCGCGCCCAAGGTCGTGCGAGCAGGGCCGCCGCCCGCCTGCAGGGCGCCTTCCGCCGCCCGCGCTGAAACGCGGCCGCAGGAAACAGCAGCTCCTCGGCCTCCGCCGCGGGCGGCCTCCGCCGCGTTCCGCCCTGGGGGCCCGTGCCGGGCGCAGCGCCTGTGCTTCCACGGGCGGCTCGCCGCGGGGGCCCGCGCCTCGGTGCGCCGCGCCCCGCCTGCTAAGGCCGCCGGCGCCGCCGTGCGTGCGCATGCGCTGCGTGCGTCCGTGCGCGGGCGGGCGTCCGGCTGTCGCCGCCTTTCCGCGGCCGCGGAGGGCGGGGCGCGGGGCGCGCAGAGGCAGGCTGCTAGGTCGTGCGGGCCTGCCGTCGTCAGCTTTGTTTTAAGGACTGGGCTTCTGAGCCCGTGGGTTTCGATGGCCTTGGCCTCGACCGCCCGGCAGCCGGGCCGCGGCGCCGCCGGCCTCCGCCACCGGAGAGGGGGCGCGGGCCGGGGCGGGCGCCGCCGCCGCTTCGCGAGACCACTGATGGCCTCTGTGGCCGAGCTTATCCTCTCAGCCGGGCCCACAACGGTGTTTGGGGGTCAAAGGATGGATGAGTGTTCTAGAAGATATTGGGAAACTTTTCAAAGCGGTAGTTGTTAACAATTTATCTGATGACGAGATATTTCAGCAGTTGAATCAGTTGAACTCATTTCGTCAAGAAGCTATCATGAGGCCGGCCCGGCGGCTCACGCCTGCAATCCTAGCACTCTGGGAGGCCGAGGCAGGAGGATCGCTCGAGGTCAGGAGTTCGAAACCAGCCTGAGCAAGAGCGAGACCCCGTCTCTATAAATAGAAAGAAATTAATTGGCCAAATAATATATATAGAAAAAAATTAGCCGGGCATGGTGGCGCATGACTGTAGTCCCAGCTACTCTGGAGGCTGAGGCAGGAGGATCGGTTGAGCTCAGGAGTTTGAGGTTGCTGTGAGCTAGGCTGATGCCACAGCACTCTAGCCCGGGTAAGAGTGAGACTCTGTCTCAAACAAAAAAAAGCGATCGTGAAATGCTTAAAAAGTAGGAAAGATGAGATCAAGCAGCCTCTGTTAGGAGAAATAGTTGATATTTCCTCTGCACAGCTACAGAATTTTGATTGGCAATTAAAGCTTGCACTTTCTGGTGACAAGATTGCTGCATTACAAATGCCACTTTTACATCTTCATCTAGATGTAAAAGAAAATGGTGAAGTAAAACCGTATTCTGTTGAAATGAGTAAGGAAGAGCTGCAGAAGCTGATAAATTCCTTGGAAGCAGTTAAAGTCCTGCAGCTGGAATGCCTGGAAATGGTGAACACCAGCGCTATCAGATTTCACTGCTGCAGTTGGCACCCCAGAGTACCGTCCGTTCAGAAACCCTGCGATGTATTTATTGGCTGCTACACCGGCGTTGGAAAGCAGCAGTGCTGAGACTACAAAGATAAGAATGTATCAATATCTCTAAAAAACAGGAAATTACATGGTTGATAGGAAATGCATAAAATGAAAGATGAAAAATCTATAGTAGTTGTTTATATTTTCATAATGATTGTTTTGCCTCATTTGTTAAATATTTGCAAGATCTTTGGAGATACTTTTTTTTTTTTTTTTGGAGACAAGAGTCTCACTTTGTTGCCCAGGCTAGAGTGAGTGCCGTGGCGTCAGCCTAGCTCACAGCAACCACAATCTCCTGGGCTCAAGCGATCCTATTGCCTCAGCCTCCTGAGTAGCTGGGACTAAAGGCATGTGCCACCATGCCCGGCTAATTTTTTCTATACATATTAGTTGGCCAATTAATTTCTTTCTATTTATAGTAGAGACGGGGGTCTCTCTCTTGCTCAGGCTGGTTTCGAACTCCTGACCTCGAGCAATCCGCCTGCCTCGGCCTCCCAGAGTGCTAGGATTACAGGCGTGAGCCACCAGGCCCGGCCACGATCTAAGTTTAGAACACTTTCAATACCCTAAAAGGAAACACCTTACCCATTAGCAGTTGCTATGGTTTGAACATGATGTTTCCTGCAAAATTTATGCAGACACTTAATCCCCATTGTGGTGGTACTAAGAGGTAGAGCCTTTTGGGAGGTGATTAAGTCATCAAGGCTCTGCCCACATGAATGAATTGATGCATTTATGAAAGAACCTTTGGAAAGAGTTCACTCTTCTTGCCCTTCTTCCTTCCACCCGGTGAGGACACAGCAACAAGGCACCATCTGGAAGCAGAATGGCCCTCACCAGACACGAGTTCAGATGCCTTGATCTTAGAACCCTCAGCCTCCAGAACTAAAAGAAATCAATTTATGTTCTTTATAAATTACCCGGTCTCGGGCGTTTCGTCATAGCAGCACATAGGTACTAAGAGAGCAATCCACAGTGATCTTTCAAAACTGCAAATCAAATCATGTAACTTGCTTGCTTTAAATCCTTCAGTGGCTCTCATTGCACCTCAATTTAAGTCCAGTTTCTTTGCCATGGTCTCTAAGATCCTGTGTGACGTGGCTCCCATGCACCTGCCTGTCCTCCCCTCGTTACTCCCGCCCCTCACTAGCCGGGCCACACTTACCCCCTTCCTGCTCTTTTCTACCCACAGCCCTTGCAGTTGGTGTTTCCTCTGCCTGGTGCTCTCTGCCCCCAATGTCCTCACCACCAGCTCTTTCTGCAGGTCNTTCCTGCTCTTTTCTACCCACAGCCCTTGCAGTTGGTGTTTCCTCTGCCTGGTGCTCTCTGCCCCCAATGTCCTCACCACCAGCTCTTTCTGCAGGTCTCTCTCTATTACACTTCCCTCTTCACTCCTTCTGAGGGTTTCTACACCCTGTAATTATCTTGTTTATTTATTCAATTACTTGTTTATTACCTATGCCCCACACTGGAGTGTAGGCTTTATCAATACTGGCAGATGGAGCACCTGCCACGTAGCAGGCACCAGCAATCAAGTGTTTAATGAGAGAAGGATTAGCAGACGAAGGGAGAAAGGCATGTAGAGGTCATCACCCTGGGCTGGGTGAAGGCACCATTCACTAGGATGGGGAGAACTCGAGGCAGGCAAATGGGAGGCAGTGTCAGTAGACCCATCTAGACATGTTAAATTTGAGATGCCTCCAAGATGCCCAAATGGTGATATCATATGAGCAGCTGGAGTTTTATGAGTTTAAAGCTGGAAACAGTAGACTAGCCTGGCTGTGTAAACCCCATGTGATGTCACTGGATATAGATGAATGGGGATGAATAAAGGGGCTCACCTATGAGAAGAGGCCCTTGGGGATCCCAGCATCTGGCATTACACACATTACAGACTGGGAGCTTGCATCAGTGAAAGGATGAATAAATGAATGGAAGAAAAAGAAGAAAACAGCAAACGTGGCTGGGAAGGGGTGGACAGAGGGATGGGGAAAGCCCGAGATGCACTAGGGTGACCAGGAGATGAAACGGAGTTTCAGGCCAAAGACTGTGGCCAATAGCATCAAATTCCGGTGGGACGACTCAGAAGATAAAGAGGCACCATGGCTCTGGAATTTGGCAATGTGAGGGTCTCTGATGCCTTTAGTAAGAGCAGGTTAGGTGGACTGGCAGGAGTGGAGGCCACCCAATCGAAGCGCTGAGAAGACTAAGGTAGGGCAAATGCTATACTGCCACACTGTTCCTAGAATGTGCTATAACAAATTTGTTTTGGTAATTTGTTATAGCAATAGGAATCTAATGCATTCATTCCATGAAATAAAAAGGAAAGTTCATTTTCTCACAAATTAAAAAGAAAAATCATCTGACTATATCCAAGTGTACTCAAAAAGGCAGTTGGTAGAATTCCTCATCTATTCCCAGTAAAATTGTAAGTTAAATCAAAATAAAAGGAAAATACTTTAAATGTGATAATGAGTATTTACTAAAATCCAAAAGTATAAAGTAAGCTAAGAGGAAAGATCAAAGTTGTTTCCACTAAAATCCAGAACAAGACAGGGATGTGCACTACTTTTCAATATTATATTGGATGTTGGGGCACAGTACCTGTAATCCTAGCACTATGGGAGGCCGAGGTGGGAGGACTGCTTGAGGTCAGGAGTTTAGGACTAGCCTGAGCAAGAGTGAGACCCTGTCTCCACAAGAAATAGAAAAATCTGCTGGGTATGGTGGCATGTACCTATAGTCCCAGCTACTTGGGAAGTAGAGGTAGGAGGATCGCTTGAGCCTAGGAGTTTGAAGTTGCAGTGAGTTATCAGGATGCTATTACACTCTAGTCTGGATGACAGAGCAAGACCCTGTCTCAAAATAAACAGAAACATTGTATTTGAGAATCTAGCTAGACACTGCAATTAGAATTAGTTTCAATGATTTTATGGGGTTTTTTTGTTTGTTTGGTTGGTTTTTTTTTTAGACAGAGTCTCACTTTGTTGCCCAGGCTAGAGTGAGTGCCGTGGCGTCAGCCTAGCTCACAGCAACCTCAAACTCCTGGGCTCAAGCAGTCCTGCTGCCTCAGCCTCCCGAGTAGCTGGGACTACAGGCATGTGCCACCATGCCTGGCTAATTTTTTTCTATATATATATTAGTTGGCCAATTAATTTCTTTCCATTTTTATAGTAGAGACAGGGTCTTGCTCAGCCTGGTTTTGAACTCCTGACCTCGAGCAATCCGCCCACCTCGGCCTCCCAGACTGCTAGGATTACAGGCGTGAGCCACCTCGCCTGGCCAGTTTCAATGATTTTAAAGTTCAATTGGGATGAGTGCAATGGCTCACACCTGTAATCCCAGTGAGTTGGGAGGCTGAGGCCAAGAATTTAAGACCACCCTGGGCAACATTCAAGATACCCTCTCCTCTGAGAAATGAGCTATGAGGACTCATTTCTCATAGCCCACGGCACTCCAGCCTGGGCGACAGAGACTCCAAAAATGTTTAATTGGAACAACAGATGTAGATCCCAGAATATTGTGAATAGAAGAGTAGGGGGTGGGGAGTAGCTGGCCAAAAAATAGGTAAGTAGAATTCAGAAAGAGCTGCAGATGTATATGGAAAACTAATATATGGCCAATATGGCATTTTTGTTGAGATGATTTATTTGATGGGTGGTCCTGGCATTATTGGCAAACCTTAGGGAAAAAACAAAAGCTGTACTCTAACCTAGTGATTCTCAACTGGTGGGGGACATCAGACAAGGTCCGGCGACATCTTTGGTCATCACAACTGGGGGTATCACTGGCATCTAGCACACAGAGATGAAGGGTGCTGGTAAATGTCTTACGATGCACAGGACAGCCCTTGCCACGAAGAATTATCTGGACCTAAGTGTCAATAGTGCTATGTCTGAGAAATCCTGCTCTAAACGAACCTAAAACACTGAAATAACTTTCTGCTATTTTAAGGATTTCACAATAAATTTTTTTTTTTTTTTTGAGACAGAGTCTCTCTTTATTGCCCACGCTAGAGTGAGTGCCGTGGCGTCAGCCTAGCTCAAAGCAACCTCAAACTCCTGGGCTCAAGCAATCCTGCTGCCTCAGCCTCCCAAGTAGCTGGGACTACAGGCATGTGCCACCATGCTCGGCTAATTTTTTCTATATATATTAGTTGGCCAATTAATTTCTTTCTATTTATAGTAGAGATGGGGTCTCGCTCTTACTCAGGCTGGTCTCGAACTCCTTAGCTCAAACGATCTGCCCACCTCGGCCTCCCAGAGAGCTAGGATTACAGGCTTGAGCCACCGCGCCCGGCCTCATAATAAATATTAAAAAATAGAACAATCATTTTAAATGGAGATATTAGAAGAAAAATGGAAGAATATTCATATAACTTTGGAGTAGAAAAAACTTCCTAAGCAAGTTTGGAAGCCAAGAAGTCAAGGAGAAAAAGCTATATTTGACTACACAGAAATTAAATTTTCCTAGAAAAAGATACAATAAAAATAAGCAAATGATAGGATGAGAAAATATTTATAAAATGTGGGAGACAAAGAGTCAAAAGCCATAATATGCAAGGCTACCTATATATTTTCAAGAAAAAGACCTCTATTGGCCAGGGTCGGAGAAAAAAAATTTTTTAATTAAAAAAAAAAGAAAGAAAGAAAAGAAAAAGACCAATGGGCCAATAAGAAAATAAGCAAGCAGCACAATTCACAACTGCAAAGATGTGGAAACAACCCAAGTGCCCATCAATACATGAGTGGATTAATAAAATGTGGTATATGTATACCATGGAGTACTATTCAACTATAAGAAACAATGGTGAAACAGTACCTCTTGTATTTGGATAGAGCTGGAACCCACTCTACTAAGTGAAGTATCCCAAGAATGGAAAAATAAGCACCACATGTACTCACCAGCAAATTGGTGTTAACTGATCAACACCTAAGTGGACGTACAGGAGTAGCATTTATTGGGCGTCGGGCAGATGGGAAGGGGCGGGGGGATGGGCATGTACAAACACAATGAATGCGATGTGCACCATCTGGAGGATGGACACACTTGAAGCTCTGACTCTAGGGGGGAAGGAGTGAGAAAGGCAACACACATAACCTAAACATTTGTACCCCCATAATATGCTGAAACAAAAAACAACAACAAAAAAGAAATAAGCAGATGTGTAAGTGACCTAACGCTTATGAATAGTGATTTAATCTCACAAGAAGTCAGAGAAATGCAAATTAAAGCAACAATAAGACAGCAAAGATTAAAGAATGATTCGTGTTCACAATCCCTTATCCCTAATTCAAAATTCATGAAGTTCTGAAAACTGGAAAGATGTTTTAGTTTGGTAGGCTAGGGGCCAATTCATTTAGCAGCAAGACTTAACCTGAACTAATACGAAGCTATTTGCAAACTCAATTCATCTTGCTGGATGAGAATATACCTACATTTTGCTGCAGAGCCATTAATTAATGTGTTCGAATAGGAGGTGCTCCCCCAGAGCCCACTGGAGAAGTCATATGACTTCCTAAAATTTAGAAAATTCTGCATTCTAAAACATATGCAAGGATTTTGAATAAGAGCTTACAGAACTGTAGTCTGCAGGGCTGGCAAAGATGCAGAGTAAAGGAAGCAGTGGCTGAGTTTGAAATATTAAGATAACTTTGTACTCTTAGGATAAATCCCACTTGGTCATGATGTGTTGTTGTTGTTGTCTTTTTATGTAATCTTAGATTTGATTTGCTAACATTTTATTAAGGATATTTACGTCTATATTCATGAAAGCTATTGGTCTGTAATTTTCTTTTTGTAATGTCTTTGTCTTAGGTAAAATTGGCCTCATAAAAGGAACTGAGCTCTTCCTTTGTTCTCTGAAAGAGTTTGTATAAGATTGGTATTTATTTTTCATTGAATATTTTTTTTTTTTTTTTTTTTTGAGACAGAGTCTCACTTTATTGCCCAGGCTAGAGTGAGTGCCATGGCGTCAGCCTAGCTCACAGCAACCTCAAACTCCTGGGCTCAAGCAATCCTGCTGCCTCAGCCTCCCAAGTAGCTGGGACTACAGGCATGTGCCACCATGCCCGGCTAATTTTTTCTATATATATTAGTTGGCCAATTAATTTCTTTCTATTTATAGTAGAGATGGGGTCTCGCTCTTGCTCAGGCTGGTCTCGAACTCCTGAGCTTAAAGGATCCGCCCACCTCGGCCTCCCAGAGAGCTAGGATTACAGGCTTGAGCCACCGCGCCCGGCCTTCATTGAATATTTGATTAAAAAATTAACCAAT
>VSMD01137383.1:0-45949 GCA_008750895.1 Mirza zaza | reverse complement strand
CTGTGTATTGATTTTGTATCCTGAGACTTTACTAAATTCATTTATCAGTTCCGGGAGTTTCTTGGTTGAATCTTTGGGGTTTTCTAGATATAATATCATATCATCAGCAAACAGTGAAAGTTTGATCTCTTCTGCCCCTATTTGGATACCTTTAATTCCACTTTCCTGTCTGATTGCCGTCGCCAGGACTTCCAGCACTATGTTGAATAGAAGTGGAGATAGTGGGCAGCCTTGTCTGGTTCCAGTTCTAAGTGGTAATGCTTTCAATTTTTCCCCATTCAGTATGATATTGGCTATGGGTCTGTCATATATGGCTTGTATCATTTTTAGGTATGTTCCTTCTATGCCTATTTTCTTAAGTGTTCGTATCATGAAAGGGTGTTGAATTTTGTCAAAAGTTTTTTCTGCATCTATTGAAAGAATCATGTGGTCTTTGTTTTTGCTTCTGTTTATGTGGTGAATTGCATTTATAGATTTACATATGTTGAACCATCCCTGCATCCCTGGGATGAAGCCCACTTGCTCGTGGATTCTTTTTTTTTGATCAGCGTCTGGATTTGGTTAGCTAAAATTTTGTTGAACATTTTTGCATCTATATTCATTAGGGATATTGGTCTGTAGTTTTCTTTTTTTGTTGCATCCTTTCCTGGTTTTGGTATCAGAGTAATATTCGCTTCATAAAAGGTGTCGAGGAGGTTTCCATTCTCGATGTTGTGGAATCGTTTCTGCAAGATAGGTACTAGTTCTTCTTTGTAAGTGTGGTAAAATTTGGGTGTGAAACCATCTGGACCAGGACTTTTCTTTTTTGTGAGATTTTTAATTGCTGTTTCTATTTCAGCTCCTGAGATTGGTCTGTTCAGGAAATCTATTTCTTCATGGTTGAGCCTAGGGAGGCTATGTGTTTCTAGAAATTTGTCCATTTCCTCCACATTTTCCAGTTTGTGTGGTAAAGATTTTTGTAGTATTCATAAATTATATCTTGTATCTCTTTGGGATCAGTTGTGATATCTCCTTTTTTGTTCCTGATGGAGCTTATTAGAGATTTCTTTTTTCTGCTTTTCGTTAGCTTAGCCAATGGCATGTCACATTTGTTTATTTTTTCAAAGAACGAACTTTTTGTTTTATTAATCTCTTGAATAGCTTCCCTGTTTTCAATTTCATTTAGTTCTGATTTGATCTTGTTGATTTCACTCCTTCTGCTGGGTTTGGGGCTGGTCTGTTCTTCTTTTTCCAGCTCTTTGAGTCGTTTCATTAGATTGTCTATTTGTGATCTTTTTGACTTTTGGTTCTAGGAATTTATGGAGATAAACTTTCCTCTCAGAACTGCTTTAGCTGTGTCCCAGAGGATTTGATAACTTGTCTCTCCATTGTCATTTTGTTCATAGAATTTTTTTTATTTCCATCTTGATTTCTTCATTTATGAAGTAATCATTTAGTAGGAGGTTGTTTAATTTCCACGTTTTTGTGTAAAAACGTGAGTTTCTGTTAGGGTTGATTTCTACTTTTATTGCACTGTGATCTGAGAAGGTACATGGTATGATTTCTATTTTTTTAAATTTCTTGAGATTTACTTTGTTTCCTAGGATATGGTCAATCTTAGAGAATGTCCTGTGAGCTGATGAGAAGAACGTATATTCAGTGGATTTTGGGTAGAATGTCCTGTAAATGTCAGTCAGACCCAATTGTTCTAGAGTTTTATTTAAGTCCATTATTTCTTTATTACTTTTCTGTTTGGAGGATCTGTCTTGTGCCATCAGTGGGGTGTTGAAATCTCCGGTGATAATGGAGTTGCTATTAATCCATTTGCTTAGATCCAGTAAGGTTTGCTTTATGAAACTGGGTGCACCTAAGTTGGGTGCATATATATTTAAAATTGTTATCTCTTCTTGTTGAACTGTGCCCTTCACCATTATATAATGACCCTCTTTGTCTTTTCCTACTTTTGTTGGTTTAAAAACTAAATCATCTGAAATTAGAACTGCCACGCCAGCCTTATTTTGGCTTCCACTTGCATGGAATACTGATCTCCACCCTTTTACTTTTAGTCTATATGCATCCTTGCAGGTTAGATGTGTTTCCTGAAGACAGCATATACTTGGCCTGTGTTTTCTTATCCATTCAGCCAGCCTATGTCTCTTGAGTGGAGAGTTTAAGCCATCCGCATTTATTGAGAGAACTGATAGGTAAGGTAGATTATTGTTCATTCTGTTGGGTTGGATGTTGCTGCTTTGATTTCTCTCTTGAGCCATTGTATTATCTGGCCTTTAATCTTTGGGTTTTGGTTGTTTTTATATTCGTGAGTTTTTATTATGGTGTTCCATGCGTAACACTGTTTTGAGTACTTCTTGTAGGGCTGGTCTTGTCTTGTGAATTCTCTGAGACTTTGCTTGTCTGAGAATGTCTTTATTTCTCCTTCATATGAAGCTTAGTTTTTCAGGGAATAAGATTCTAGGCTGGGCATTGTTTTGTTTCAGAAGGGTGAGAATGGGGCCCCAGTCTCTCCTTGCTTGTAAAGTCTCAGTAGAGAAGTCTGGTGTTATTCGAATTGGCTTTCCCTTGTATGTTACTTGCTTCTTTCATCTTACAGCTCTTCGAAGGGCCTCTTTAGTTGATATTTTGGTCAGTCTGATGACTGCATGTCGTGACGTTTTCCTGTTTGCATTGAATCTCCCAGGGGTCCTCTGAGCTTCTTGAACTTGTATATTGAGATTTTGAGCAAGGCGTGGGAAATTTTCCTCTATTATATCTTCAAATAGCTTGTCCAACCCTTGAGTGTTGTCTTCTTCCCCTTCTGGTAACCCTATGACCCTCACATTAGGTTTCTTCACATAATCCCACAGCTCTTGTCGGCTTTGCTCTTTTCTCTTGTTTCTCTGCTCTATCTCTGTGACTGTTTTATTTAGTTGGAGGGTGTTATCTTCAATCTCTGAGATTCTTTCTTCTGTTTGATTTACCCTGGTCTTGAGACTTTCCACTGTATTTTGTAGTTCCCTGAGTTGATTCTTCATTTCCAGGAGTTCAGTTAAACTTTTCTTCATTGTGTCTATTTCTTTAGTGAACTTTTGTTCTAGGTCCTGGAGGCTTTTTGTGGTTTCTTTGTGTTGGTTATTGAGTTGTTCTTATAGGTCAGTGAGTTTTCTTATTATCCACATATGAAATTCATCTTCTGTCATTTTGGTTGCCTGATTTTGATTGGTGTCCGTTTCTAGGGGGCTGGTGCTCCTCTTTGGGGGTGTGTTTTCCATTTGGTTCTTCATATTTCCAGAGTTCATTCGCTGATTTCTTCCCATATCGATCAGTTTTTGTTTCTTTTCTTTAGGTTTTTGTTTGGGTATTCACACGCTTTGTTTAGTTTCTGAGCTGGTAGGTGGTGTCTGTGGGTGAGATTCGACCACTCCCTGTATAATGAGTCAGTAGGTACCATGAAAAGTATGTGCAGGATGTCCTCCCTGTCAGTAGGTGGCGCTTGCTTGGAGGAACAGGCTACGCTGTTGTTTTTGTGTCCTATTATCAGCTCTTGTCCCTCTAGAGAGGCACTCTAGTGCCTCAGGTGGTGGGTGGGGCCCTGGGACTTCCAGGTGTGTCCTTTTCTCCCCCTCAGGGAGGGCTGGTCTAGGAGAGAGTCTGGGTGGAGCTAGGTTGGGTAAGCCTGCCCTCAGGCACCACCAATGTCATTAGCAGGGGTCAAAGTTCTGTTCTCTGCTTCCAGGAAAAGCTGTCAGGGAGGGGCTGGAATGGCCCCACTCAATCAGAATATCTGTGTGTGGGGTGGGGGTGTCTGAGACCCGCAGTCTGGAGCGGGCCTCGCTTCTTTCCACCTTCCCCAACTCCGCAGCTACTCCTGGGCCTCTGCCAGCAGACCAGACCACACGCCACCAGGCCTCCCCTGGCTGTGATCCGGCGGGGAGGTTCCCTGCACAGGAACGCTACCTGGGCTGGGCGTACGGCCTCCTTTTGTGAGGAGGGTTGCCCTCTAGGATGCTGATCTGCCTCTGAAGGCACACACACCTTAGCAGGCTGTTCACGTATATCCCTTCTGTGCCCCGGGCAATGTGAGACCTCAGTGCACGGGATCTGGTCTCAGGTCTGACCTCTGGGCCCCAGAGTTCAAACTATATCCCCACCAGGGCGAGGAGTGCCAGTCCCAATTCACCCACGGGGAGCCCAAGCTGGGTCTATGTCTCTCAGCCTCAGGGTCTGCCCTGTTCTCCTGGGATCACCATGCCAGCAGCACCTGGGAGGGCTGGCGGGTAGGGAGCTCACAGTCTGAGTTCCCCTTAGTCAGCTGTAGGGCCCCAAAAGGGAAGGTCCCGTTCCCTGGAGGTGCCTCTGGCTGGTGGCTATATTGTCTCTTTGGGCAGCTGCGGGTAGGGTCGGGGGAGGGGAGAAGGAGGCAATATGGCGCCTGCCACGCGGCTCGGGTCTGTGCACACGGAGGTGCCTGCGGGAGTTGGGAGCGTGGTGCCGTGTCCGCTACAGGCTTACAGCTCGCTGTCGACTGCCATCTCTGGGCTGGTGTCCGCAGGTCTCTCCACTCGCTGGGGAGCCCACTAGCAGTCCCAGATGCAGGGGAGGGGAAAGGCGACTGATCCACCTACCCTTCCTGCTGGTCTCCGGCTGCTCCGGCGGTCTCAGCTTCCAGTTCTCTTCCGCAACCTCCTCCTGTGGAGTCTCCCGTGGTCTCAGGTACCCCTCCTTCCGGCCCTCGTCCGCTGTATGCTTGTCTTCTTCCTTTTTTTTTTTTTCTAATTTCTGCTAGAATCTGTCTTTTCTGCAGAGACACTCTGTCTGGTGGTGTTTCTCATCCGCCATCTTGACCCTCTCTCTCTCTCCTCTACTTTTGCTCGGTTCCCGTCTTTAATTGTCATCTTCATTGACTCTAAAAAAATATTCTCCACGTAGCAATGAGGAAATGAGATTTTGATTCATAAATATTTCTCACTTTTGACTGAACCTAATTCTTTATTTTTCCCTTAGAGGTAAAACTTACTAGTCTCCAGGTTAAAGTTTCTTCATACTTGTCAAAATATGACAAAATAAGATAGTAAATAAAGTTTGATAAAAGTTAAAGTTCTTGCTCATCCTTACCAGAGTTGCAAGATCTCTGTGTTAAATATGACAGGCCCAGGCTCAGGATTTTCTTGCTCTGATTAAAATACAAATAGTGCAGCTGGTTTATGGCAGGGCAAGAATGATAGACCCACCTGTCTCCTACTCTATAGTTCTTCCCACTTGGAGGGGTTTGCCACCATAAGAATGTAAGATATGAGGTCTGGTGGAGTGGGTGAGAGTACTTTGGAGGCCGATGGCTTTGACTTGGAATTTCGCCTCTGCTCTGACTAGCTCTGTGACTCTGCGAGAAGTTACGACCCACCTCAGCACAGGTGCTTCTTATGCAAAATGCAGGCCGCTGTATCCCACTTGCAGTATTGCTGAGTTTAGTTGAGATAAGGCACCCTGCAGCGCCCAGTGTAGGTTAGCGCTCAGTAAGTGCCAGCTTGACCCACTATCAGGCTGCACTTATACTTACTATGAATAAAAAATAGCGTGTGCTTGATTTTACACAAATTGTAAACGAATAAAGAATGATCGTGTGAACCATTTGGGAAGATGCATTGGTCACATGGCTTTTCCCCGACGGAGTGCCATCGTCAGAATTGATCCATCTATACGTTCTTTTCTTCCTTATGTGCGGGTTTGGTTTCTGGTGGCTCTGCATCAGTTTTTCCTTCTGTGGCTGCCTTGAGTCTCCACGAGACCAAAGGGGCTTTGTTCCTCCAATCTTGTCTTCACTCTGCCCAACCATGGCTACATTTCCTTTTCCTCACAGCCTGACATTATGTTAAGGTGATCAAATTCTTCCTTCCACACCTAAGACAAAGTAACATTTTAGCAATACCCAAATCTGGCACTAATAACTCGGATTCGTTTGGTTCCGTAACAAATCAAAGCTCTCTCTCCATTTTTTATTTTAAAAGTTTACCCCTTAGTGTTTGTCAAGTACTACTACGTAGTACTCTCTGTGTGCCAGACATGATTCTAAGCACTGTGCAAACCCTAACTCATTTCATCCTCATTACATCTCTGTGAGTAGATTCTATATTTAGTCCAATTTTGTATAAAACAGAAACCAAGGCACAGAAGGGCTTGCTGACTTTCCCAAAGTCACACAGCGAGTACTTGATAGAAGCAGGGTTTTCTGCGAGGAGTCTGGCCCCAGCCTCTGCTTTCGACAGCTCGGCTAAGCCGCCTCTCGGCCTCCCTCACTCAGTCATCTTCAAGTCTCACGCTGCCGAGGATGGGAACTCTGGGCTTCATTAGATTGAAGAATTTAAGAATTTTAGAGAGATCACCACCTCAAATATTTATCATTTCTTTGTAGTGGGAACATTTAAAATCTTCTGTTTTAGGAGTTTTGAAATATATTATTTAAAATCATGTATTAAAAGTAATACATTATTATTACCTATAGCCACTATGCCGTGCAGTAGATTGCTGGAACCTACCCCTCCCATCTCTCTGGAACTTCGTTCCCTTTGACCGAGGTCTCTGGTTTCCTCAAATATCCCCACCATACCTGTATATAATCATTATCCCCTCAGTAAGAATAAAATAAAAGCAAAACAAAAAAGAGCACAACAAATAGTTGTGCTCTCGCTGTCCAAAACCTAGAGGAAGCCGGCCCGGGGGAACGCAGGTCTCTGGGTGGTTTTGCTGTCGCGTTTGTTAGGAGCACAGGACAGGGGTGAGGGGTGAGGGGAATTCCTAGCACAGAAAGTGAAGGCCTCGGGACCTGCAGCAGGGGACGGGAACTTGGCAACATGGCAGAGCCCAGGCTGCAGAGCAGAAGAGGGAAAGCTGGCTGGGTTTACAGGATGGTCGAGTTTACCAGCATTGTCCAGAGCAAAGCACAGGGGCAAAAACAAGGGGAGACTGAGGGATGAGGCCAAGAGGGAGCGGTTCTGGGGCTGAGGCAAATTCCATGCCATCTCTTCCTGATGGGGATTTGTTCCCCTGTTTCTCCTGGGCTTTTGCCTTGCCACATTTGGGGTGGTTGTGCCTCAGAGTTACACTTTTGGAGGCAGTAGAAACACACTAAAAACGAAATGTCACCATCAGAGTTATGAATGATCCTGTTGAAGAGGGCAACTGAGAAGTGTCTAAAGCCTGAAGCAGCCACTCTGCAGACACAGAGCACACCAGTGGGCTCAGGAATGAGAAGGATGTGTGCTCACTGCATGAGAGAGCTGCGTAAGCAAGGCAGGGTACAATCAAGTGGCAGAATTCTTTTTCTCTTTTTAAAAATTATCACTTATTTTTATTTTAAATTTTTTCAAGAATACAATACATTGCTATTAACTATAGTCACCATGTTGTGTAATAGATCTCTTGAATTTATTTCTCCTGTCTAATTGAAATTTTGCATTCTTTGACCAACATCTTCCTAACCTCCCCACATCCTTCCTCCTGCCCCCGGCCACAGCCCCTGGTAACTAACTTTCTGTTCTCTGCTTTTTTGAGTTTGACTTTTTTAGATTTTACATATATGTGAGATTGTGCAGTATTTGTGTTTCTGTGCCTGGCTTATTTCACTTGACATAATGTTCTCTAGGTTAACCCATATTGTCACAAATGACAGAATTTCTCCCCCTTTTAAGGCTGAATAGTATTCCATTGCATAGATATACCACATTTTCTTTCTCCATTCATCCGTTGATGGACACTTAGTTTGATTACATATTTTAGCTACTCTGAATAATGCTGCAGTGAGCATGGAGTGCAGATCTCTTTGACATACTGATTTCAATTTCTCTGGATATATACTCAGCAGTAGAATTGATGGATCATATGGCAGTTCTATTTTTAATTTTTTTAGGAATTTCCATTCTGTTTTCCATAATGGTTATACTTGTTTATGTACACAGAACAACTGTGTACAGGAGTTCTTTATTCTTCATGTTCTTGCAAATACTTGTTATCTTTCACCTGTTTGATAACAGCCATTCTAATAGGAGTGGGGTGGTATCTCACTGTGTTTTTAATTTGCATTTCTTTGATGATTAGTGATTCTAAGCATTTCTCATACACTCCTTGGCCATTTGTATATCTTCTTTTGAGAAACATCTATTCAGGTACTTTGCCTATATTTTCATAGTGTTATTTGCTTTCCTGTTATTGAGTTGTTTGTATTTCTTATGTATTTTGGATATTAACTCCTTATCTGATACATGGTTTGTAAATATTTCCTCCCATTCCATAGGTTGTGTTTTCATTATTTCATAACTGTTTTCTTTGCTATGTAGAATCCTTTTAGTTTGATGTAATCCTGTTTGTCTATTTTTGCTTTTGTTGTCTGCTTTTGGGATCATATCTAAAAATCATTGCTCAGATCAGTGTTACAGAGCTTTCCACCTACGTTTTCTTCTAATAGTTTTACAGTTCCTGGTCTTATGTTTAAGTTTCTAATCCATTTTTAGTTAGCATACAATAAGGGTCCAGTTTCATTTATTTGCATGTGGATATTCAGTTTTCCTAGCATCATTTATTGAAGTGGCTATCCTTTCCTCGTTTTGCATTTTTGTTGAACAAAGTGACACAATTCTTAATAGTAGTGTTAGAAAAATAAACCCCAAACAAACTGGGAGGTAATGTGGGTTTTGGGTACCTATGCTTGTTATCTGTGGAACACTGGGCAAGTTAAATAAGCTCTCTGTGCCTCCACTCCCTTGTCAGAGAAATGCAGAAAACACTGAGACGGTTACCAACCATCACCAACGCTTTAGATATAGCATTTCCTGAGGGTCTAGCTCAACACCTGGCGCATAGTAAGAGCTTAAGTATTTACTGAATGAATAGTGGGAATTCAAAATTGCTAGTTCTCCACTGGAAAAAAAATTAAAAGATTCTAAAGGCCCTGTTTCTGTTGAGAATTTGTAAAAGCCTACAACAGTAGAGAATGGTATATCAGACTTCATGTCCCATCACCCAGAATTGATGGTCATTACAAATTTGTCAGAGATGTTTCATTTTCTAAATAAAAATAAATATTTGTTCCTCTCAACATCATGTTTGGATGAAGGAAATGTACAATAAGTGTAAAGTTTAATTCTCTGGGCAGGTAGCATATGCTGAGGTATCAGAAGGAGAAAACACAGCCTTTACTTGGCTTCTGTTGCTTTATGGCAAGTTGAAGGATATTTCAGAGTAAAACAAATATGGACACAAAGGATCTGGGCTCCTTTTCCAGAAGCGTTTTGTGTCAAGATAGAGCCAAACAGACAGGGGTGCCTCACTTTACCACAGTCCATGTGATATTTGAGAAGCCATAGGAGCCTGACTGCTGCAGAGAAGTGAGAAAGAACAGGTGTGCTCCTCTCTGAGAGTGGCCCGCAGGGCTTCGCCACAGCAGCACTAGGGTTCGATTCTCAAAGAAACAGTTGGTGAGAACCTAAGTGCTGAGAACTGGGAGTTAGTGTGTTTTCTCAGGAAAAATCTTTCCAGAATAAAGTTTTTGGATATAATTGTGGACTGGTACACCAGGGAAATGGTATAGCTGTGTTTAAGTGAGGACTTGGGAATTCTTTTTTGATACCTTTGTGGATAAAATGATAAATATAAGTAGGGTGATGATATAGTCAGGTAAACTGATAAGTAGGTGGTTGAAAAATCCTTATGTGGCATTTGAATAATGGTGACGACAGTGTAGAAAACAAGTGCTGCTGATATCCTCAGTGGTGGCAGCTGGACATGTTCAGTGATGAAACAGCCTCTGCAGAGACAGTGTAAAGGTTACCCATGGGCTTGCAGCATTAACATTTAGACTCTTCTGTATAATTTTTTGTTTCTTCTTAGAGGACTTTGGATTTAATTTAACAAATGTCATTTAGTAAATGGTAAAGGTCATTATATGAAAGGAAAATGATAAATCTCTAACATTCAGTAATGAAGTCTTTATGGTAAATATCACACACCTGGAATTATCTTAAAAGTAAGAATAAAACTCTTTCAGACTTTTATTAAAGCGTCAACTATTCATGGCTAATATTTTATCAGTCTTTTTATACTTTGATCTTATCCTACTTCACTGCATGTCCCTTGCTAAAAATGGAATTATAGGTGTCTTTGAGGGATGAATATATAATTTGTGGTTCATTGAAGGCCTTCATTCTGCATCTAGCAAACAGTAAATTCTCCTTTTGTTTTGACAATGTGAGGCCTCAGGGATTGAACTGTCATTGATCCAGGCTAATCATATTAACCCTGTTTCTTTTGCCAATGATTGGTCCAGGGTTCTGCATGTGACCTGATTCTGGCCAATGAGCTTAAATGAGACTTTGTTGGAAAGTCTGGAAAATATTTCTCTCCTTTACAGAAGAGAGGGAGACAAAAAGAAAGCCCCTTTTGCCTTCTTTCTTTTCTCCTTTGAACAACTATTGTGTGAGCACATGTTGTCTATAAGGAAAGAAGCCCAAGGGCAAAAGCTCACATGTTAAGGATCGTGAGAAAGGGTAAAAGGCACAGAGTTCTTGGTGGCATGGTTGGTGTGCCTGACCAAGCCTGTCACTGCCTGCCTCTGAATCTATATGATGTGAACAGTGTTTTAAGCCATGTTGTGTGCACTTGCCATTGCTTGCTGATGGCAAAACCCTCATGAATGGACGAATGCTGTTGTTATGGGAGTGGGTTCCTGATTTAAAAAAGGATGCAGTTCCAGTGCCCACCCTCTCTCTGGCTCGCACGCTGTGTCTTGTGGGCTCTCTCACCATGTGATGCCTTCCATCATGGTATGATGCAGCTAGAAGGACCTCACCAGAGGCAGCCCCTCAGTCTCAGACTTCGCAGTCTGTAGAATTGTAAGCCAAATACATTTCTTTACTTTGTAAATGACCCAGTCTGTGGTATTCTTTCACAGCAGCAGAGAATGGACTAAGACAATAGACATCACTGGTTTTTTGTAGGCCTCAGAACAATTTCTTCTAGCAACTGTGGTATAAATTTGTATTAAAAACCCATGCACGTTCTGAGACAGTGCCTGAGTTCTCACATAAGTTAGTGCAGCCTCCAGGTATCCACTAAGAAAGAGAAAACACAGCTTGGTCATTGAGAGATTGTTTTGTTTGTTTGCTTATTGTGTTTGCTTGCATATGATACGGAAATTAAATTAATTTGAAAGTCCCCTCTTGAATGGATGATTTGGAGATAATATCTCAACATAAAAAAGATATATGTACTGAAAGAATAAAATGAAAAATAAATTAGATGTGACATCCTCTTTTAGTACATTTTTCACTTTTATTCTCTATGCCAGTTGATTTATTAAGGCTTTTCGGCTGTGAGCTTATCATATTGCAATCTTCCCTAGGAAAAAGCAATTTGAAGGTGGTTGTGGCTGCAGGCACATTATGATGGCAGAAAATCAAATAGAACACTGACTTCCATTTAAGATTGTCAACTTGATGAATAGAATGATGTTGACTTAAAGCAGACAGGACCTGATAAAGATGATCTGTTCCCGACAGGTAGAAGGCATGTGGAATGATGATTAAATAAGATGCATTTGGTTACTATGTTCTAGAAATTATGCATTTTACTATTTTTGAACACATAGAAATAAAATAAAGTAAGACCTAGAACCTTTCAAACCAATTCCTCTTTAAATAATGTCCATTTTGATTAATTTTGAAGTTGTATACATATTTGCTCTATTTTACTTTGGTAGGAATTTTTATTCTTTGCAATTTTTACCTAATTTGCTATTCAAAAATGCCTTTTTAATTAAACAATTTTATTTTCCAAATTGGGATGAAATTTGAAAATTTTTCTTTGACATAGTCCTTATGCAGGCTCTGAGAGACATTTGCTCAGTCCTATTTATTCATCACCTGTTTGTGGACCACCTAGTCTGTGCCATGAGACATCAAAGAAGCTCATATATATATACATTAGGATATATATATATGCATTAGGATTATGAGACCTGATTATAGGTGTTTTGAAGGAACAATATGTGGATGCTGATCTGGTTTGGGGATCAGGGAAAACTGTGATTTAGTGAAATTTGAGCTGAAACCTTAAAGACAAACAGAATATATTATACATATCAGTACTATTTTTATCCAGTGGTTTTCCCCCTTGGTAATTATATCATGAGTGTGTGTGCTGTGCTCAGGTCATTCCTCTGGAGACAGTTGGTCTAATTCCCAAACAGTAAAGGGAGAACCAGCATCATCACAATGGGGCTTAAAGATAATTATCTGAAGTAGTCCAGGAAGAAGGCATACCTGTGTAGGGGCCAGAAGAATTGAGAAGAGAAAGAAAAGCTCAAATGACAGGCCCTGGGCAGGAACATAAACAGCTTGTTTCTGTAGCTTGTGCGTCCAAGAAAATAAAAATCAAGTTACTGATCTCACGTGGGCATAATTTCATTTCCATTTTATGTTATTCAATCATTAAGCAACTTGTAGAGTCTTTGTGTAAGAATAGCTTGGGCTGTGATCAAAGGAACCTCACACAAAGCCCTTTGCAGAGATGCCAAGGCACCTGTACCTGCTTTCTATCACACCTGGATCTACAAAGGCAGTGTGACAAGGAAACCGGGGCACTAAGCTCTAACATTTTCGTCAGATAACATATTTGTGGATTTTTATAGCTCTTGTCTTCTTATACAATTGGAGAATTTGTGGAAACATGTTATAAGTAGTAAAGCATGATTCAAATTTAAAGTATGAACCCTACAGATTTACCAGGCAAACAGAACTGGTAAGATATAAGGGTGAAACATTTAAGCTATCTATCTTCACAATTTCTAAGTATTTATTTAATTATTTTATTTGAGTTTTATTGAATACTTAGTTGTGCCAAACTGGAAATAGAGAGATAAATGGGCAACACTTGCTACCCTCACAAGTGCATTTTCCATTGGAGGAATGAACAGGTAGGAACAGGTCTATGTGAAGCGATACTTGCACTAGACGGAGTGAGCATGCCAGCAGAAATTTGAAGAGTTTTGTGAGATCATGGAGTAGGGACTTTGGTTAAGGAAGTCAAAAGAGATGGATGAAAATGATAATTACATGGTTTTCATCTATTTGTGCCAAGGAATGTTGTGTTCTTGGCATCTATCTCAATGTTCGAGAGGAAGATAAGGATGAATGAAGATTAACCATGGACAGACCAAGTTCACTGGAGAATCCAATCAATGGGTTAAATGTGGGTTTTTTGTATTGAATTCTGTGTTTCTAGGCAGGAAACAGGAGAAAATGTGGGGGGGATGTGGGCAGCAGGGGGAGAAGTAAGTGTGGGCACAGGGCAGCAGCTGCCGTGAGGCGGCATATGTGGGGTGAGTGGCATGCACACCTGGTGTCACTAAAGATGCCCAGAAGAGGAATGAAATATGAATAAAGACTACAACTCATGGTGTTAGGGCGATAACTGGTTCTTAACCTCCACCCCGAAGAATCATGGCTGGAGGAATGGTAGACGGAGCAATTAGCAAGCCACAAACCCACAAATCACACAAGCAGCCTTTATTTGCAAAGTGAGAGTACACCCCGGAGAAGGGACAGGTTGGTCCCTGTGAGTGGAGACAACCTTGTGGAATAAAGGGTGAATTGCAGCTTCTACAGTGGAAACCGTTCCCTGCACCATGGTTTTCCATAATCCTCTCTGAAAACCCATGTGGCGGGGGGTGGGGGTGTGGGGGGTGGTGGGGAAGTGGGGAGGGTGGGGGGGGGTCGGGAAACCACAATGTAGCAATGTCATAAGATTATGCTCGGTCACCCCATCCTACCAGTGCATGTGCTTTGTGCAGGGGACAGTCACAACTTCCATCATGTTGAATCACTCTTTCTCTTACTATTTAACCCCAAGGAGTCATTTGTTTAATCTTGTTTAGTCAACCTTTGCAAGCTGGAGGATACTCTGCCTTCACCCACCTCCTTGCTGAGGCGTCTCCCACCCTGACTGCACCCTAACAGTGGGGTGAAACCATTGCTTGAATACTGTTCTCAAAAATTTATGTTTTAAACTTTGTATTATGGACAATCTCAAACAAATGCAAAGGTGGAGAGAATAATGTAAGGTGTAATAATATGGTAATAAAACCACCCCCATATATACTCATCCCCTGACTTCAACTATTACCTGCTCACGACCAGTCTCGTTTGGTGTGTGCTCCTCATCCCCACCGCAGGATGGTTTTGAATTCCAGATGTCATATGATTGATTATTAATAGTTGCATCTGCAAATGTTTCTGTATTTATCTCTACAAGTTAATTCTTTTTTTGTTTTCTAAAAACATAAATATGGCCAGGTACGGTGGCTCATGTCTGTAACCCTAGCACTGTGTGAGTCTGAGGTGGGAGGATGGCTTGAGGCCAGCAGTTCAAGCCCATACGGAGCAAGAGTGAGACCCCATCCCTACAATAAATAGAAAAATTAACTGGGCATAGTGGTGTGCACCTGTAGTCCCAGCTACTTGGGAGACTGAGGCAGGGGGATTGATTGCTTAAGCCCAGGAGTTTGAGGTTGTGGTGAGCTATGATGATGCCATGGCACTCTGGCCCAAGTGACAGAGTGAGACTCTCCCTGGTCTCCGGGAACCACCATTCTACTTTTTGTGTCTGTGCATTTGACTACTCCAGCAACTTCATACATACACGTGGAGTCATACTATATTTGTCCTACTGTGACTGAATTACTTCACTTAGTATAATGTCTTCAGATTCATCTGTGTTGTAACGTGTCAAAATTTCCTTCCTTCTGAAGGTGGAATAATATTTCATTGTATGTGTATACCATGTTTTGACTATGTATTCATCTGTCCGTGGACGTTTGGATTGTTTCCACGTGTTGGGTATCATGGATAATGCTGCGTTAAACATGGATGTTAGAGACTGAATTATTTGCACCCCCAACTCATATGTTGAAGTCTTAAACCTGAGTACATCAGAATGTGACTATGTTTGGAGGTAGAGTCTCTAAAAAGGTAATTAATTTAAAATGAGATTGTAGGGGCGGGCCCTAATCTAACAACAGGTGTCCTTATAAGAAGAGGAGATTAAGATGAGCAGAGGGAAGGCCGTGTGAAGGCACAGAGAGAAGACAGCGATCCACAGCCTTGGAGACAGGCTGCAGGAGAGCCAGCCCTGCCGACACCCGGATCTCGGACTTCCAGCCTCCAGAATTGTGAGAGAATAAATTTCTGTTGTTCAGGCCACCCAGTCTGTGGTTGGTTGTTATGACAACCCTAGCAAACTAACAATTTCAATTCTTTTGGGTATCTATCCAGAAATAGAAATGCTAAATCACATGGTAATTCTATATTTAATTTTCTGAGGAATTGCCGTATCATCTTCCACAGTGGCTGCACCATTGATTTTATATTCCCACCAGTAAAGCACAGGGTTCCAATTTCTCCACATTCTTGCCGAAACTTGTTATTTTCTGTATTTTAAATTTAATTTTTAAATTTTGGATAATGGCCACCCCAATGGGTGTGAGATAAAATCTCACTGTGGTTTGATTCGTGTTCCCTAGTGATCAGTGATGTCGAGCATCGTTCATGTGCTCATTGTTCAGGTGTTTATCTTTGGAGAAATGTCTGTTCAAGTGCTTTGCTTATTTTTAAATTGTGTTGTTTGTTTTGTTTTTGTTGAGTTATACAAGTTTTTTGTATATTTTGGATATCAGTCCCTTGTCAGATATGTGATCTATAAATACTTTCTCCTCTTACGTGGGTTGCCTTTCACTTGGTTGTGTTCTTTGATGCACAAAGGTTTTTAATTTTGAAGTCTAACTTATTTATTTATTTCTTTTGCTTTTGGTGTCACACCAATGCCAAATCCAGTGGTTTGGGGTTCATTTTGAGTTAATTTTTGTATAAGGCAAGTGTCCAACTTCATCTTTTTGCAGGTAGTTTTTGTATTTTCAAGGGAAGGATATTATCTAAATTCTGAAGTTTTGCTCCTTCTTAGGGGTTGCCATTTCTTTATCTCTGTTCTTTATCTTTTCTACCTATTTGTTGGTTTTTTTATGGGTACTATTACTAGTTACTAGTTTACTTTTGCTAGT
The DNA here is from genome assembly GCA_008750895.1 of Mirza zaza. NCBI lineage: Eukaryota > Metazoa > Chordata > Mammalia > Primates > Cheirogaleidae > Mirza > Mirza zaza. The sequence goes on along the minus strand of VSMD01137383.1, from coordinate 29,877 downwards.
CTAATGCATTGATCAATGTCATACACTTTATTCCTCTTCTACTTACCTACCCATATCATAAGGCTGCTTCTCTTCTACTACTTATAGTTTCTCCCTGTTTCTTCTTTTCATTTTTGTGGCTTGTGTTCCACCTGTCAACATATTTCTTAAGTCTGCTAATAGCAGGTGGTTTCATATCTTTATCCATCAAATATGCATAGACAGAAGCTGCATATCAAGAGAGCAAGGCAATCTGGACCAGAAATTCAGAGAAACACTCTTAGGCCTCATTTCCTGCAATCCCTTTCCTCCGAGCTCTGGCTGCTTATTAAACCTCTCTATGTGGCTTAGACTAAACTAGATTCACCAACTGTCCTTTTGTGTTTCCCTCTCAAATGATGGCTCCATGATCCATTTAGCAATCCAAGTCAGAAACCTGCGAGAGCTCAGGGACTTCATTCCATTTGTCAACTATCAGCAAGTCTGTCCACGCGAGATCCTTGACACTTCTTGTGTCTGACCCTCATCCTCAATCTTTAACGCCCCTTGACATAGCTGCGCTGCAGGATCACATCACTTCCTTACTGTCCGCTGCCTCACTTCTCTCTGTGAATACATGCTGCCATCAGAATGGTCTTTATAATGTTCCCATCTTCTGAACATGGTCCTGGCTCTCCCATCCTCAAAATTCTCCAGTTCATTTTTTGGTTCATCTATTTACTCATTTTAAAGAATTCTTTTAGAAGTTGTAAACTGTATTACATTGCATATTTGGTATTTTATGATCTGGATTCTCAGTAGCTGCCAAACCTTATCTATGGCCTAACAGAGTCTCTCTTCCCTTTTTTAGTCTCTCTCTTTATCTCTTTCTTTCTCACTTTATGTTTAAAAAGCATGCAATTACCCACATTTAGACAAGCATGCTAATAAAAATAAACAAATGGGATCTGATCGAATTAAAAAGCTTCAGCACAGCCAAGGAAACTATCATTAGAGCAAATAGACAACCCACAGAGTGGGAGAAAATATTTGCTCTCTACACTTCCAATAAAGGTCTGATAACAAGAATCTATCTAGAGCTCAAAAGAATTAACAAGAAAATCAAACAACCCCATCAAGAAATGGGCAATGGAAATGAACAGAAACTTTTCCAAGAAGACAGAATAATGGCCTGAAAACATATAAAAAATGCTCAACATCGCTAATCATTAGAGAAATGCAAATCAAAACCACAATGAGATACCACCTAACCCCAGTGAGATTGGTCTGTATCAAGAAATCCCAAAACAACAAATGCTGGTGAGGATGTGGAGAGACAGGAACATTCTTACACTGCTGGTGGGACTGCAAATTAGTGCAACCTTTGTGGAAGAGAATTTGGAGATACCTCAAACAGCTACAAATAGAAATGCCATTCGACCCAGCAATAGCATTATTAGGCATCTACCCAAAAGAGCATAAGACATTCTATTATAAAGACATCTGCACCCGAATGTTTATGGCAGCACAATTCACTATTGCAAGGATGTGGAAACAACCCAAGTGCCCATCAATTCATGAGTGGATTATTAAAATTTGCTATATGTTTACAGTGGAATATTACCTAATTCTAAGCAACAACAGCGAGCTAGCACCGCTTATATTATCTTGGATTAAGCTTAAGCCTATTATCCAAAGTGAGGTGACACATGATCAGAATAATGGGCTCTACATGTACTCGCCATCAAATTGGTACTGAGTGATTAACACTATGGTGCTCAAATGGTGGTGGTGTTCACCAGGGATTTGGGGGTTGGGGGGGCAGTCCCACATCTGAGGGATGTGGTGAGCATTGTGGAGGGGAAGGGCATACCTCTAACCCTTGCTAGGGCGAGGCAAAGATATAAAATGTAACCAAAATCTTCATACTTTCATATTTTCTTGAAATAAAATAAAAAGAATAGACAAGCATGCTGTCTGATGCCTTCATGCTTTTGAATGTGTGGTTCTTTCTGCAGGCAGAGTACCTCCCCCTCACCTCGCCACTGGAAAATTCCCAGACGTAATTCGTGTTGCAACTCCAATGCTGCCCCCCTTGCAATATCTTCTTTTCACCTCGGACTGGCTTCAGGGCTCCTATTAGTACTCCTCTCTCTGCATTTGGTGTACACACCCATTCAGACTATGGTCTAATACATTTGTAATGGTTTCTTTATTTGCTGGGCTCTTCTCTAGACTCTAAGCTCTCTGAGGGCAGGGGCCATGGCCTTTTGTCTTTGTAGCCCAGTGCTTAGCACAAAGATTGGCAAGTGATAGACCTTTCACGAGAACATTCCAGTGCCTTCTTTCCTACTAGCTTCATACTTCAGTTTTCCATTTCTGTTTACTACATCTTTTTTGTTGTTGTTCTTGACCTCTTTAATTTTGTTAAAACAACTAAAGTCCTCTTTTATTCTGAACTGGTTAAACCTCATGACACCAGCTACAGTCAAGGCATCCCCTCTCTGTAGTGGTAAAGTTGTGCACAAAGCAACAGGGTGCCCGAGGGTGCATGCACACACTTGCTGATGCTGAAGAGCACATGGTACCCCAGGATTGGGACTTACAGAAAGAAACCCCAGGTTGTTGTCTGATACCAGAATATGTGACATTTCCTTGATCTGCAGTTTCCATGAAAGCTGTGAGTTTGTTAAGGGCTCTTACTATCTTTGCAGCTCTGACCCCAAGACCAGCCCAGAAAAATGGATTGTCCTCATAGTTATTACTTTTCTCACAGGTGCTCAGTGGCAGGTATTAGCTATGTGAATTAATGTGAATCAATTTTCTAAATGTGAATTACTAAATGTGAATTCACTAAATGTGAATTCTAAATGTGAATTACTTTTCTCACAGGTGCTCAGTGGCAGGTATTAGCTATGAATCTTTTAATCTAAATATAAGTGTATTGGGTTGGGGTAGGTCATAGTGCAGTGTATTTGTTTGGTAACTAATTAGGCAAACACTCACTGAGTTTCAGACACTGGGAAGTTCAGGGAGTGAAATGGAAAGCAAAACAGGTAGGGCTGCTTCGCTAGTGAGGAAGGTGGGCTTCAATTAGCAAGTGCAATAGACAGTTGCAGGTGCTGGGAAGGAAGAAACGTCATCTCTGAGATGGAATAACAAAGAAACGTAGGTAAGGCCAGAAATAATTTTCTGTTGTTATCCAACAAGTTCACTTGCACTTAGGCATGACCCGTGACAGTTTGGTGGTTGCGATGTGATTCTTAGAGACTTCGCAGGTGAAGGGCACGGTCCCCCATAAAACTGCCCTAGCCTCAGATGCCAGCCACAACTTCAGGGGTTCCCATCCCACCTGCATTTCTGACCAACTGGCTACAAACAATGGCTTTCCACTATTCCCTTTGATAATTTGCTAGAGTGACTCAGAATTCAGGAAAGTGCAAAAATCCAGCTTAAAAAAAAGAGACACCCAGGGCGAGATCTGGAAGGGTCTCAGATGGGATCCAGTGCCCTCCCTCTCTAAGTCGGAACACATCCTCCTGGCACACCCACATGTAGCAATATGCACAGAGTACTGTTAAGCAGAGAAGCTCACCTACGCTTTGGTGTCTAGAGTTTATATTGGGGTTTCATTACACAGTGATGGATTGAATCACTGGCCATGAGTTTGAACTCAGTCTCCAGCCTTCCTCCCTTCCCTGGAAAGCAGGCTGATACTATGTAGCTCAAAGTCCCAAGCCTCTAATCACACAGTGGGTTGTGCCCCTATCCTGAGTCACCTTGTCCTGAATCACTCTTATCCTGAGCATAAACTAAGGAGAATAACAAACACACTTCTATCACTTGGGGAATTCTAAGGGTTTGGGAGAAAAAAGTCAGAAACATTTCTTGCTAATTGACAGAATATCTGAAATTACATGTGGGAAGAGAGAGATTCATGGCCTAAGTCTGGGGAAACTTCACAGGTGGGCAAATAGTGATCTGTGAACGTGTAATACAAACCAACGCGGACATTGTCAGAGCACTTGCTAAGAGCCAAGTGAGATTCTCGGTGCTTTACAACTATTAACTCCTCGCAGCAATCTAATGAGGATTTACCATTATTATCTTCCTTTAACAACTGGGGAACGTGAGAGGTCTCGCCCCAAATGATGCACAGCTAACGAGGGGTACAGCTGTGTTGGGGGCCCAAAGCCGCACATGTAACCACTGCATGTATAGGGCAAATGTTGAGATAAGAAAGTCAGAAAGAGGCATATGGGATTAAGAGAATCATGAAATGATTATGTGCCACAGTGGCTGAGGCACAAGGGTCTGTACCGGAGTCGTCGTCGGCTGTATTCAGGAAGGTTAGCGGAGGAGATGTGATAGGAACAGTCTAGAAGGGTAGGTAAGAAGTGAATGACAAAGAGAACGAAGGACATTTTTTGTCTGGTGTGTGTGGTGTGGGGAGAGATGTCCTTGACCTTCGCTCCCTGTGTCCAGCACTTTAGCTAGTGCTCTTGGTCTGGCCTCTGAGGCATGCTCTTGTGTAAGGGAAAAATTCTGCACCCCCCTCCTAATAATAACGTGATTAAGTAACTATAAAAAAAGCACTTGACTAAACCTCGGGGTGATGCAAACTTTGTAACTTCTATCTTATAAAAGCAGAGCTGCCAAATAGCATGGATAAGCAGCTTTCGCAGCCCTTACCCCATACAAGCCTTGTAGCCATGTTTTCTTCTGTAACCACCAACCTCCTCATAACAAAGCATATAAAAACCAGCATATTATTAACCCCATTTGCTCAGAATTTGGAGGCGAGACCCCTCTGAGCCCGAGTGTAATAAAAAGCCTGTTTTGCTGTACTCATGTGTGGCTCTCGGTTTGTTTCTGGTCCTGTTTCTGTCACACTTGGTCTCTTCTTCCTCTTCATTAGCCGAGCAGCGACCACGTTTAACTCTGCAACAGATTTGTGTCCCTTCTTCCACTCCTGTCCAATCTCCACCCCAAAGTTAAATTGATCTACCTAAAGTGTGACTTGGATCACATGATGCCCCTCCTTAAAAGCTTCAGATAGTATGTTTTTTTTTTTTTAACTAGAGGAGTTAAATTTTTTAGAGGTTTCAGGCTGACGACAAAATTGCGAGGAAGGTACAGGGGCCTCCGAGAGACCCTCCGCCCAGAAACATGCACAGTTGCCCCATTACCCACCTTCCACCAGAGGGTCCGTCCGTTACAACCAGTGGCCCCACCGAGACGCATCATCACCCAAAGTCCACGGTCCACTTTACGGCCCTCCCTTGGTGGTGCACATTCTGTGGGTTTGGAGAAATGGGTAATGACATATACCCACCATTGCAGGGTTGTGCAGAGCAGTTTCGCTGCCCTGGCAGGCGTCCGTGCTCCGCTGACTCATCCCTCCCTTTGCCCGGCCCATGGCGAGCACCAATCTTTTCATCGTCCCCATCTTGTCTTTTATTGTCTGCCTTTTCAGAATGTCATATAGTTAAGTTGGAGCCATATATTATGTGGCCTTTTCAGATTGGCTTCTTTCACCTAGTAAGATGCACTTAAGTTTCCTGTGTGTCTTTTCATGGCTCGAGACCCTCATTTCTTTTAGTGCTATTTAATAAGTAGTATTCCATTGTCTGACTGCAGCACAGTTTATCCATTCACCTTGAAGGACATTTTGGTTCCCTGTAAGTTTTTCAATTATAAATAAAGTTGCTGTAAACATCCACATGCAAGTTTCTGTGTGGACGTAAGTTTTCAACTCATTTGGGTAAACACCAAGGAGCATGATTGCTGGATGTATGGTAAGAGCAGCTTCGTTTTATAAGAAACCGCCAAATCATCTTCTAAAGTGACTACCATTTTGCATTCCCTCCAGCAGTGAATAAGGTTCCTGTCACTGCACAGCCCCCAGCATCTGGTGCTGTCAGTGCTCTAGGGTTTGGCTATTCAGTAAGTGTGTTAAGTAAAACTTATAGGAGGCCACTGGTTTGGATTGAGCTCTCGGCCCAACGGACCAAACCGAAATGGAGTTACTCATGCTGAAGTTCCACGTCCCCACGCCAAATCCATGATCTTCCTCTGACCTTCTGAAGAATCAAAAGAGAGGGAGGAAAGCTAGGCAAATCCCTTCCCTGTACAATTTGAGCCAGCATGATAAGGAAGTCCCCTCTGCTTTAGCCTTTAGAAGAAAATAAACTTTGAAATGATTCACCCCCTTTTTATTTTCTGTTTCCGCTTTCTTCACCCCCTTTCTGCCTACAAAGTCAACCTCCCATGCTTGGCGTCCTTTATTTTATGGGATGAAGTATTGCCAGATTCTAGAATCACAAATAAAGCCCATTAAGATCTTTTAAGTTGTTGTCATTTGTCTTTTGATAGGTGTGTAGTAGGACACACCTCGTTGTTGTTTTAATTTTCATTTCCCTGATGACATATAACCTGGAGCACCCAAGGGGCTTCATTCTTGGCATCACGTGGCAGGGAACAAAGATCAGTAATGAGCTGCATAAGAACTTGTCACTCCCTGGCATCTTAAGTCTCTGTCTGTTCTATGCAAGCATGTCCTCTCTCTTTTATCACACTTGCATTCTTATCGAATCACAATGAGTGAGAACAAATGTTATTGTCCGAATAGCTGGCACCAGAATTTCTGTGTTTGATCCACTGCTTGGCTTAAACGGTGAGACTTTCAAGAGCAGGCCAAGCAGCAGGAGTACCTTGCCAGGAATGAGACAAGAAGGAGGAGTCACCATATTCTGGGTGGGGCAGTTGTGAGTGGTCAGGGCAGGAAGATTGAGGAGGAGAAAGAGGCGGCAGGAGGGAAGTGGAAAGTGGCTGAGGTTAGGGGGAGGCAGGCAGATGGCAGAGTTGGGGTGACCACATGGCATTTTGGGAACAGTTCCTGCTTCCTATAGCTTTCTTTGTGCACAAATACATTGAAAATAGATTTTATTTTGTGCCACCGTAGAAACAAGAGACCAAAAGACAAAATACCCCATAATGACAGAAGCACGTAGAAATTTGTGGAAATCTTGGCTAGTGCTTTGAATATCAGATGCTTAGGAATTTGGGTTTTCAAGGCAAGATGTTGAGATCCCGAGAAGTCAGAGAGGACCAGCTGACAACTGGGCTACAAAATACAGCTCAATAATGGATTTTGCAGCTGGGGCAGAGGTACCTATTACTCTTGGCTTTTTTTTTTTTTTAACCATTTTGTTTCTCATCTCCAAGCAAATCCTTACACCTTTCAGTTTGGAATACTCGGGTATTAGCACTCGGGTCTCAGTAGTACTTTGAGAAGTGGTTCAGATCATAGACTCTGGCACTGGACACTGGATTCAAACCCCAGCTCACGTTCCTTAGCTGTGTGATCTTGGGTATGTTACTTAACCTCTCTGTCTCACTTGTCCCATCTGTAGAATGAGGATAGTATCTCTTAGAGTTGCTGGGAAGATTCAAGTTTAGACATAGTTACTGTTATATTAGTGTTTGCTTCTCTTATTAGTATCTGGATAGATCAAGAGAGAGATTGAGACTTGAAACACAAAGTGGCTACACCATGAAAACTACATGCAGTGATCAAACTGGAAATAAAACTTCGTCTCTTTAATTTTGTTCCTTCTTCTGAAAGGTAAAATGTTATTTGGAGACAGTGGAAAGAATTTATAAGCTCAAATTCAGGCTCCCCTCCATTTCAGTAAGGTGCCAATTATCTCGAATTTGCCTGAAATCGAAGGCTGAAGTATTTTTTAGAAAAGAACATTTTCTTCCTACAGACTCTCACATTCTTGTAGGAGAGGCTTTGCAGCTGAACTTGAATTCCCCCCACCAGAAGACTCCGGTATAAGATTTGTGCCGGCAGATGCTAAGCAAGCCCTGGGAAATGAATGCCAGGTCAGTCCCAGTGATCTCACGGGACGGAGCCCTGGACAACATGTCCCATGTTTGTACTTGCAACCTCAGAAATAGCAGGAGATTGTAGAGGCTTCATTAATTCTGAAACTTCGCTTAAGAGTTGCAAGTGAAGCTGTGAGTTTTCTGGAGGTTATTTGTCCAGAGAGGACAGCAGCTGTGCAGAGGACGAGACCGCCACTGCTGGCCAGACGTGGGGTGCACACGGCCACTGGGGCAACCTTGGGAGGCCAGTTCTCTCCTCTTGGCAGAGAGGGGTGGGGTGCACAGTCACATCCTGGAGCCTCAAGGAGGCTTTCGAGCAGATATAGGGAGGGCTGTCCCGATAGCTGTTGGAAAAGCAAGCTTGTGGATGGCCAGGAGGTGACCGCACTAGGGAGGAGGCTCACGGCTTGACCTGCGTAAGTGGCCAGGAGCTGGCAGGGTGTCTGGGCTGCGTGGTGAGGGTCTGACTGGATGGGACTCGGAGAAACCCAGACTGATATTTTAACACTCAAAGAAAAGCAAATTGTCCCATGACTCTGCCTGTTCAGACCAGACAAGAGAAGCTGTGCCCTGGCGCTGCGGGGGCTGGGCACCGGGGACAGGAAACAGAAGGGAAGGGCAGCCAGCACAGGCCCACCCAGAGTCACATGGAGGCAGGCTCTGGGTGACCGGGTGGGGCTTTCTCTGTGCTGCTGGGCGGTGGTGGTCGTGCTGTGGATAAGCAGTGCTCGTGCGTACTCCCTAAGTAAGAAATAAAGAGGGAATCCGTGCAGAACATTCTGGGGGGATGGGTCAGTATGACAGTGGATGTGTTTTCGAGGTTCTAGTTACTCTTACAACTTTTCAGGCTTAATCCTTGTTTTGAATTTAAGTCTCCTTTCTCCTGGGCAACTCCAAGAACAATCCAGTTCCAGGGGAAAGAGGGCCTGGAGACCACAGCTCATTCTGGTTCACTTCCTCCCTCTTCATCTGGCCCAGGAAGACTCAGAGGGGCTGTGAGAAGATGCCTCATCAGAGCTCCCCATGCAAACAGTCCACAAGAATGTTCTCTTTCCTGTCCTTTAAGTCCTCAAGAAGACTTGAAGGTCTTCCTGTGATTGTCCATGTGACATTTGGAAAAAGGGACAGCTTCTCAGCACATGCATGCCTTCAGTTCTGCACTGTGACTTCTGTCACCTCTAATTAGACATCCTGTGTGACTTCATCAGAGTGTCCTTGAACCTCTAGTTTCCAGGCAAGATCATCTGCCTGTGGTTCCTAAAGATCACCGGGGAATCGCTTGTCATGAAGGGATGCAAGTGAAATAGAACTCCATTTCTGTCTCCAGGAAACTCGCAATAAAAGTGGGATAAGTACCTACAATCAAAGACATATGAGTTTATCGGGAAGAAAATGTAAACAATTCCAAGGTGATTTAAATATTCATGGTTCCTCCCAAGTATTGGATTGTGTTGGGTATCTTGTTTCTTTTTCATTTTCAACGAGTGTTTCTATATCCAATTCCAAAAGTGATAATCATTCAAAAGTTATGGACAGATTTTACCTACTTCGTAGAATATATAAAATGATCTCATGTAATAACAGTCATTTCTGCTTCATAAATGCCAAAGAAAATAAGCATTTGAAAATACATGTTATTGTGTGACTAGACCCTATTATATCTTCACCGCTGAAAGTTTCCAATATATTAGAATTCTAGAGAATTCCTAAATGCATTAGCTTTCTACCTGAATAGTTTGTGTGCATTAAAATAATACAGTGTAGTATCTTGACAAAATTTCCATTAAAAAATTATTCCTATTCCCCTGTACTTGGTAATCACAGACTCAGAATTCTCCACAAGGATTTGTACACCTATCTAATACATCTTTCATTGAAAAAAAAAATATGCCTGGGGTCAACCATCATTAAAAATAACTTTCTGAATTGACTCAATAATCAGCACAGAGGCCCAAGGCACAGCCTTTGTTTGGACCAAGGGTGACTTCATACTTGGGAGAAGGACATGGTCTGGGAGAGGCATATCTGTGGGGTGCTTCAAAGCCCTCACTTATATTCCTTTATATTTTCATGGATGAAAGCACCGGTGTCAAGGCTTTAAGGCTGTTGTGAAATACAAATTCCCAGGATTGAGAGGGGGGAGCATGGCCAGCCCTCATCAGCCCTATCATACCCCAGTATGAATTCAGATCATATTTGAACTGGAAGCACCTAAGAGATCATTTACTACATATGCTTCACTTAACAATGAGGAACTTGAAACCCAGAGGACATAAATGATTTGTCCACAGGGTGTGAACCTTGTAATTAGTAACAGAGCTGGGACATCACACTCAGATTTCTTCTTTTGGGCGATTTCATTAGGTTTTCACTTGTGGGCGCTTTCTCCCTGGGCCCACTGTGCTGTTAGCTCTGAGTGTGAGCTACTGGCCCGTGCTCGGCCTTCCTGGGATGCTAATGAGGTGGCTTCACAGAAGGCAGGGACGTTTCCCGGGAGTGGATGTGTGCACGTGTGCTTGCTGGGTTTGGGGGGCATTTGGGGCAGCGTGAGGGAGGGCAGGAGGCAGCAAGAGGCCAGCTGAAGTTGAGGGTGGAGCTGGTGCGAATCAGGCCGCCAGGAAGCGCTGCAGAGAGGCAGCTGGGAGGGAGCCCGAGAGGAGGGAGCAGGGAGACCTCAGGCCGGCGCTGGCTCTGGGGCTCCCTTATTCGTGAGTCCTGGAGTGCCTGCTTCCTTCCCAGCTCCGAAGGCAGGTTCTTAATTACAACAGGCTTCCTCGGGGTTCCTAGAGACCTTAAGCAGGCTATTTATCCTCTGTTCCCCCTCTCACAAGTGAACAGGGAGCAAAGTGCTTCATTGTGAAGAAATTACTGCACCCTGAAGGATGAGCGATTTATCCCACTCTCTGGTGAAAACAACCCCTTGGAGAAGGCCCCTGGAGCTGCTGAGGCATACAGGGCACCGGGAGCCCATTTGTTTATTTTCTTTATTGGTTGTATTTGCTAAATTCCTGTCCCTAATGAGCTAAGCGACCTTGGATACACATAAAGTCCACTTATTTCCTTTGATAAGTTTACATATTTATAGAAAAACAAACCCCTTGGGGCACTGAAAGAACAGTCATGCAGCTGCTTAAAATCTTTTAATTATGACAGAAACAACTCTTATTGTAAATCAGCAAAACAAAGTTAAGTGGAAAACTAAAAGCTCATGCCTGACAAACGTATTTCCCAGATTGAATCCTTTGAGTCTTTAGAGACCATTTTACTAGTGTTTTTAATTCATAGACCACGAGAAAATCCTGACCCAAGTAATTTCTTTTTCAGAAGCATTAGATTTACACCATTTGGGTTTTAAATAACAGTGAGAGGCTTTTAAAATTAAAAATTATTACTTAGGGATTACAAACAAAAGCTTGAGTTCCTTCTTGGAGGAGGCAAAGAAATACATTTAATCAGATAAGTAAATTTATTTCAACAATCCAAATTATAGTTTCATTCTCAAGTTAGTTTACATAAACAATCTTGAGTAGAAATACAAAAGTTTGGCCAGATTACATTGATATAAAGTCTCTTGCACTCAAACTTTGTTTTGGTTGTTAATAGATTTGAAATTAGGCAAAAAAAAAAAAAATCTATTTTCTCATAACTTTAGAAGGATTTGTTTGGAGTTTCATATTAGGTTTTATTAGGTGCATGTAATTATTTTAAGTTCCCAATTTTATAATTAGAAATATGTTAATTATATTTCTTTCAAGTGGCTCTATGTTCACTTGAAGAGTAAGTCATAAGTCTAAATATGTCTCTGATTTTAGGATAGCTAATGTCTTACAAGGAAAAAGAAAAGACATTTATGAATGTTTCCAGGAATCAACCTTATTGAAAAGAAAACAGTGCTTGGAGTTTGATAACTGGCTATTGAGATTCTCTGATCTTTGCTGTCCTTTTATACTCTGTGACCTGCTTATTCCCTGCAGCTAAAGCAATTGCTTTAGGAGAGAAAAATCAGACCATCCTCTATAAACTATGTGAAAAGCTGTTTTTCAAATGAAAATAAATAGAAAAATCCTCTTTTTTAAAACCTAACTAGTGAAATACTAAAACAAAAATTCAAAGAAAATTTGAATTCTCATATTTGCATTCTCATATTTCTATATTTTAATCTGTTTTCTAGTTAAAGGGTGGATTGCCACCCCAAGTTACTTTGTTCTCCATTTAGAGAGGCTTTTGCCTTATTCTAGAAACAGCCAACATTTGGGCTGTACCTAGTTAAATTTGTTTTCTTCCTAGTTTTTTAGGAACACTGGACTCAATTCTGAGAGACACATAAAGAATTTCAAACATTTTTTTCCCACTTAAATTCATGGCATCTTGATATGTACCATAAAGTATAACTGATGCCAGTTAAAATGATACATTATTCCATGCAGTTGAATTTTGCATATTACTCCAAATGACAACAGTGCAATAGTGCATGGCTGTAAACTCAGGTATAACTGTGATAACACCAAGAGTATTTTGTTTAATAGGTTATTAAGTATGAAATGTCCGATTTCTTTGACAGTTTGACAAAACTGTTTGTCAGTTTGACAGTTGATATCTCTGATCACTTTGACACTTCTGATTTATTTTTATTGTGAAGGTGCACCCTCAGTCTTTCAAATGCACATTTTGGCTTGTCATTACCTTTCAACATTTTTTAGAGCAATTTTTGTGCAACCATGGAAAAGTAAAAAATTCATGTTACTTTTGAATACGAGTTCCACTGTGGAACGAATGTGGCGCAGGTAGCTCGAAATTTGAATGAAGTGCTTGGGAAGGATGTGGCTAATGAGCGCACAGTACATGGATGCTTTGAGAAGTTCCATTCTGGTAATTTTAATCTTGAAAATGATCCACGTGGGTGACCTGAGACCAAGGTGGATAATAATGAGCCGAAAGCTATAGTGGAGGTGAATCCATCTCAGTCTACATGTGACTCAGCAGCAAGGTTTGGGATTACTATTCTGGCAATATTGGACCATTGGAAACAAATCAGCAAGGTAAAGAAGCTGGATAGATGGGTATCTCATGAATTAAATGAGCATCAGAAGAGAAATTGTCTTCAAGCTTGCCTTTCACTGCTGTCCTGACATAAAGGCGAACATTTCTACATGATATTGTTACATGTGATGAAAAATGGGTTCTTTTTGATGATCACATGTGTTTGACACAATGATTAAATAAAGATGAAGTGTGGAAACACAGTTCAAGTCTGAATATTCATCACAAAAGCTAATGGTGACTGGTGGTCCAGCACTGGTATTATCCACTACAGCTTCCTGAAACCTGGTCAATCCCTTACAGAGGATGTCTATGGCAACCAGTTGGATGAAATGATGAGGATGCTTGTGATTAAGCAGTCGAGATTGGTCCATGGAGACAGAACGATCCTCATGCAAGATCACATGTCGCAAAAACAACGCTGCTCAAGCTACTGAAGTTGGACTTGGAAACTCTCGGTCATCACCATATTCACCAGCCCTTGCACCAACTGACTACCACTTCTTCCAGGGTGGGGACCACTTCTTGCAAGGAAAATGTTTAATTCTCAACAAGCTGTGGAAAATTCCTTTGGCAGTTTCATTGCCACTCCCACTCCAGGTTTCTTGGCTGCTGGCATAAACCAGCTACTGTTAAGATGGCAAAACTGTGTCAATAGTTCAGGTGCATGCTTGATTAATTGTACTGCTTCTTGTTTGAGATATAATAAACCACACTTTTGATTCGAAAGCGGACATTTAATATCTAATGGCCTAACTGTACCCACCAAAGGGGCTGGCTGTAAATTGAGCTCATTGCTGATTTACTGGCCTCACAGATTTATTACTCATTTGTTCAATACATTCCTTGAAGGTTTCTCAAACATCTGTAATATGTCAAGCGTCTTGTTCTACTTTGGGGACATCTTGATGGGAAAACACAAACACCCCTTCAAGGGACAGCCTGGAGATGGGGGTTTGTTGTGTGCCTCTCTGAGAAGCACTGGGAAACGTGGCATCCCCATTCTACCTGGAGGGGAGCAATCTGCTGCTTGTGTTTAGGGAATCAGGAGTGGCACCACTGATGCCTGCACACATGGCACTTATCCTAGGGCTGTAGAACTATAGGGAAAAAAACCAAGAATTTAATTTTACTTTCCTAAGAGCCATAGACAAACTTGGGAGCAGTAATATTGGAAGTCCCAACATGGGAAAGGACATTCCTCTGGGGAATAGGAAGCAGCTTCTCACATCAGACACAAAGGAAGTGACAGCCTTCAGGCCCCTGACCCTTCTCTGAGTCCAGATGGGCGTTGGCGATGACCAGAAGCTCTCAGGGACGACAGGGGGCAATGCCTGGTCCCCTTGAAAGGAAGCCTCCACCATCTGCCTCAAAGGGGCACCGAGGGAGCATTCGGCTAATGAAATCTGAGGATGCACACTTGCTGGGCTGTGTGCCCCTGTGTTCAGGCATCCCTGGCCAGGGACTCCGGTGCGCTTGGAGAGATGAGTCTCCTTTCAGTCGGGGGTTCCCATTCCTAGCATAGCGCCTGGCACCTAGTAGGTGAGGACTAAATGCGAGCTGTGCGAATCTGTGCTGAGTTCCTCTATTACTACTTTGCCATGTGACATAGGATGGAAAAAGATAAAAGCCTTCATTTACTCATGAAGAAATTAGTGGGATCAGGATTATAGATTTCTAAAAATTGGATGCAATTTTGGCTTAAACAAACTAACAAACACGATGTATTCCTTCCCCGGCACTCTTCCTTTCCTCTGAACTGACTGGGCCACACAAGTATGAACCCCTTACACACGGAACAAGTCACCTGATCTATGTCAGCCTCCCTCCTTGGGATCCTCCCTCCAAACTACCCCAAGTTGAACAACTGAGGAGAAGAGAGCTCAGGATGGAGTTGCAAAAGTCCTGCTGTCTCTAGTGGAAAAGGATAATGAAACTGAGACTTGCTTTTTATCCTGTACCATATGTCCTACAGAACAGATCCTCAGTTATTTCTTTCTTAAGCCAGAGAGTTCACTTCTATGCTTTTTTCCATTGGTAAAATGCTGTACCTGTATACCTGCTCCTAATTGTAATTCTAATCACTATGCTTCTGTGTGATCTAGATGAAGACAAAATAAAATAGCTTTTTATTTTGAATGTTTTTCATGATATACAAAAGTAAAGGCAATAAAACAATGATTCCAGTATGCCAGCTTTTAGTTTCTACAACTGTCAATATGTGTTTCATCTTTTTCATCTGTGCTTCTACCTACTTCCCCATGCCAAATATTATTCTGAAGCAAAATTATCACATTGTTTCATTGCTACATATTTTAGTATGTATTTTAAAAGATGAGAACTTTTTACAAAAAATAGTATCATTATTGCATCTAAAAATTAATAATAAGTCATTAATAATAAAACATCTACTTGATATTGACATTTCTCTAATAGACCTTGTTTTTTATAGTATATATAAACAGAATTGAAATAAGTTCCATACATTGAGGCTGGTGATATATCTCTTAATTTACTTCAGTAATCTGTAGCTCCCCCTTCATCTCTGCTTATAATTTTTTTATTGAGATTACTGGGTCATTCGTCCTGGAGAGTTTCTCCGAGGTCTCTATGTTTGTGAATTTCATGCCTGTGGTGCTAGGAAACATGTTCCTTGACCCCTGTATCTTCTGTAAAATGGTCGTTAGATCTAGAGGCTTGAGTAGATTCAGGTTTGATGTTTTATTAAAACAAGACTTTCTCCTGAGCGGTGGTCATGGTTTCTCTCCTCAGGAGCCACACAAAATCTGGGTTGTCTCTTTTCTTGTCAGGCTACTAGCAATTGATGATTATTGTCTAGATCTACTACTTTCTTAGAAATTGCAAAAAAGTAAAGTTCTAATTTTTCATTTATTATTCATTAGTTAGAAAAACTTGTATAAAGAGAAACTTCCTTTTGTCAATTTTTGAGTTACTTTGAAGTACAGATTGCATAGAGAAGGCAGAATAAATGTTTTTTCCCTTGATTTAGCAGTTTTCAAAATAATGAGATCCCAAAGATAAACTAGATCCCAAAGATAAATGGTGCATTTTTAAAAGTATAATTATTAATGTATTGGCTTAATTTAATTACATTTAATGTTTTAATTCATTGTAGGTGTTACCCTTATTGATACTCAATTAATCTATTTATGTTTAGAAGGTGCCTATGACACAACCCTAGGGGCTATGATAGCTTCCTTGCTTTCTGTATGACTAGGCAGTACATATTTTAAGGCTTTACAGGCCATGAGTTTTCCGTTGCAATTGCCATGGACGGTATGTAAATGAATGAGCATGGCTATGTTCTTTATTTATAAAAGACAGGCCCAAAGGCCATTGTTGGTGGACACTTATTCTAAAATATCATAACCTATGTACTAATATAAAAATATAAAGCAAATGCAAATCCTTGCTCTATCTCTTCATGCTACCAAAATGTATTTCTGTTTAGTCAGAAAAGGCGAAGGAAAGCATGGAAAAGCAGAGGTAGAGAGAATGGCAGGGGCAATGGCATTGCTTTGAAAAATAATAGGGCTAACTGCTTATTGTAATTAAAAACATGAGCATCTATATATGCTCATATATAGATATATATATAAATCTATGTCTCTGTACATGTACATTTGTATATACATATGTGTATAAATGTCTCAGGTTGCTTGGTTTTGTAGTTTTGTGACTACAAAGCATTCTTCAATTAGATATCTTAAAAGCCCACTAGCAAAGCTTTCGTGCAGATTGCTTAGTGTTACTGTTTGTAGATTCTTGGACTCTCAGGGTCGGGTGGGTACTCAGCTTATGTGGTATAACCCTTCCTAGTGGGTGACTTCCTCTACAAATCAACCAGCCACCAGACACTGAGACCTCATTTTAATACCTCTAGGGTTGAGAGGCTCACTTCCCCCAGAGGCAGCCCATTGTGAATGATTCTTTAAATGATTTTCTTTGTATTATCTGCATCTTCCGGAATCACTTCTGTGAGGCAGTGAGCCTGTTTCACCTGGCTTCCTCAAGTCCTCTGTTACACGCTTCTCTATGACCTGCACCTCTTTGTAGACCGCTTCACTTTTGTGGGTGGGTATTTGATAAGTTATCTCCTGTGCTAGACCACAAACTTCAAGAGGACAAGGTTACATCTATTTTTATTCACTTTGTATACCAAACATCTAGTGCATAGCAGTGTTTCAAGAAATATTTGTTAAATGAACAAATTAGTTCTTATTTTTTCCTCTATAGTTATACAGAATAAGTGCATCCCTCTAAAATCTATGCTGGCAGTAACATACTCCTCTTAAATCTTATTTTTCTGAAGGTAAACATGTAAGCTTCCTCAATAATTCCTCTTGTTGCATAGCTTTTGGTTTATTTGCTATTGTGGTTATTCGTTTGTTGTTTTGAACAGCTTCCAGTGGGGCACTCAAAATTGAACAATAGTCCAGGTGTACCCTGGCCAGGTCAGGATTAGAATGGCACCATCATGTCCTTGTTGTAGAGACTGAAACAGCCATTAACATTTGGTAACAACATTGTATAGATGACTTAGTTGATGCATTAAATGTATTTTGTCCTACTTGTATATTTCTGAGTGTTTTACCCAATCCATTGGCTGTTAACACTATGAGGGTGTTTTATTCGAATTCACTGTATTCCCAGTTTCCTCCCTCCTCCTCAAATTATATTGCTTTATATAAATGTCCTACTTATCATATTTATTTTATATTGAAAGCCTATGTGTGTGATCTCCAAGTAGTGCAACTGAACATAAATATGTTACTATTCGTCATCAAGCAATTTAAACACTGACAGAGTTCCTCTACACGCATCTCTGCGCAGACTTCTTCCCAGCTTACTTTAGTCTTCCCTGGCTTTCCTCAAGAACAACATGACATTTCAGCTGGTTAGGAGTTGGTCTTTGCACAGCATGCTCTTCCAGGATGTCATTTTGAACACATCCGGTTCCTAGATGCCGACCAGCCTGTAGGTTCTGAGCTGCTTTCTTGTTTCCGATGGTGTTTCAGGGGGCAGCAGTAGTTTATCAGTTTCTATGTCCCTGAGAAGTGTCTCCTCCATGCCAGCAAAACTACCCTTTGTGTGGGATTCGCAGTAGTAATTGGATATCTGGATCAGGCATCTGCTATCATGAATTCCTTCCTTGGAATACATTCAGCAACTGTCTAACTCCATCTCTCTCGCAAACAACATAGGCCTGGAACATTGTGATCTCTCTTATTAATTAAATGCACAGGGAGCTTGGGACCTGCCGCCTGAGAGATTCCAGACCATCAAGGACTCTGGTGAATAGCTGACCCAGGAAGAAATGCAGGCCAACCTCTTCCCTTCTAGGGTGTGGATTCATCTGATTTTTATTCATTTAAGGAGGACAGAATGCACTGAATTATAGATTTCCTCTCTGCCCTTATCATAATATTTCATAGACACCACAGCTGTGGGTGTAAACATGGATGACAGAATGCAAGCAATGTAGGCTTTTTTGTTCAACTTTGGATACAAGGACTAGTTTAGTGTCCCTTGTCTCTTTTCTACCTTCTGTCTGGTCAATCTCAGATACTTCTATTAACACAATGCCTGCTCTGTCTTTGTTTGTTGGGCTCCAAAATCTTCCTTTCCCAAGCTTTAGGTCTAGTATCTTCATTGCCAGTTGGACATCTCCAACTGGCCTTTATAATGTTTCCTAAACCGAACATATCCAAAATCAAAATCATCAACTTTCTCTCCAAATTCTTTCAAAATTGCATCCTTCTCTTAATACTATTAATAACAGCTATCCAGTTCCTCAGACTCAACACCTTGGAGTCACCCTGGCCACCCTTTTGTTCATCTCAGATGTCCATGCAGCCCATAGGCCGCACTGGAGAAATGCCTCCTTGTTTCCCAGACTTAGACCTTTTGAACCTCCAATCCATCCTAGAGACCCGAATCTTTCACAAGTCTGACCACTCGGCTGGAAGTCCCACAAAAGCAGGGAATGTTATTTTCTGGCTCTTGGCTGTGTTCCTAACACAAAAAACTGTCCCAGGGCAGTCATTAATATTTCTTGAATAATTTACAAGCTCTAGGAATTTTCATATAGTGCTATTGCCTGCTGAGGAACTCCCCAGCTTGCTGTTCCAGGTGTTCCACGACTAAGCCCTATTCTACTGCTCAAAATCCAAGCAGTTCCCCAAAATTTATCCCAAAAGGATGAATAAAATTACTAAACAATTTACTCCACTGAAAAGCCACCATACTAGGATCTTTTTTTCCTATCTGCAAGAGGCAGTGGCTTTCCTAGTCCCTTGCCTAGTCATGGCCATGGACGTAGAATAGCGAAAGAAAGGATATCATGATACCATTGGGACTGCTGGCAGAGAGTGCCGTTTTCATTAGGGACTAACTCATGATGTGGTAAAATTGCCAAACTCTTTTCATGGTTTTGAAATAGTGGAAATGCTATAATTTTGAATTATTTAATGGGTCAAAGTTAGCATTCAATAAGAAGAAATTGTGGCCAATTTTGAGTCTACTAATTTGTAAACGGTTTAACTCCACAAGTATTTATTTATTAAGTGATTGCTGAGTGATCTTTTTCATAGAAGAGGTGATCTCCTTAAAACTGCTTTTTTGGAGTGTGGTATAGAATGTTGGCAAGGGAGGGCGAGTTGTCCGAGGGCAAGCCAAAGGGGACAGTATATAGGAGGCACCTTGACCTCACCTGTTGGCCAATTAGTTGAGCTTTTCAATAGCAGGAATCAGAGGCAGCAAACAAGGCAATGTAGCCTGAGGAGCAGGTTTCACAAATGGGCAGAGACAGCAGTTGCCCATTTGCTGTGTGTTGAGAGGTATTAAGCACACTTTATTTCACATCATGTCAGCTAGTGACTGCTTGGAATTTTGGATTTACAATGCACGCATTTGGCTTAAAATTGTCTTTCCTATTTATGTGCAATGACTTTAGGTTGGTGACACATTGTGCCTTCGCAGTCATTTATCCCTTTAGAATAATTTCATCTACAGTCTTTTCCTCAGGGATGAGACAGCTGAGGGACACCCTGGGGGGCCCACAGGAGCAGGCACAAGGCACACTGGAGTGGGGGAAAGGAGAAGGCAATATTTAAACCTCACCATTTTGGCAAGGGCCGCTGGCTTTCCATTCATTCATTCCATAAATAATTATTGAACTCCAGAGGCCTCTTTTTTGAGCAAAGTTTTTGTATAGATCAGGTGTCAATTCCCACAGTTCATATAAATGCTTTTAGGGTAAGGCCCCCCACAGGGTATGGGGTACAGAGAGTGGCCAGCTAGCCTGCAGCAGTGGTTTGAGCAGTGGCCCAAGGAAATATTTTAGCTAGTCTACCTCTTGCTGTGGTCTCTCTCTGTCTCTCTCTCTGTCTCTCTTTAACTACCCAAGTTCAACCTGGTTTTAGAAGCTCTGCTTAGAATTCATATTACAGGGATGTGTGGGTGTGTGTATGTAAGACTGATGGTTATGTATGATTTGCTCATTCATTCATTGAACAAAAACTTCTAGAGCAGCTGCCACCTGCAGGCACTTGGGGAGGGCAGGAGATCTCAGAGCTTCCTAAGGGTTCTTCCCTGCCAGCTTTAGGGCAGCAGGAGAGACAGGTATGAATGGGCGATCACATGTGTGATGGGTGCTATAGCCATGAAAAGTGTCTTTAGAGGAAGGGGCTGGAAGGACAAGGATGTCATCACTGAGTAAGGGACTAGGTTACTCAGGAACTTCTCGACTGTTTATTGATTTAGGATTTCTTTTTTTTAGGGTCAGAGGGAATTAGTGAAAAGATTTTAAACTAGAGAATGACAAAATTGTATTTGGGTTTTTAAAGGGAACGTTTTAGGTGCAGTGTGGAGCCTGGGCTGGAGGAGGTAGGAGGCGCGTGTGGTGGCCATGACAGGCTTCAGGCCACGATGATGCTGGCACGGCCCAGGGTACTGGCAGTGAGGTCGGAGACAAGGCGGGTGATGAGAGAGACAGTAGCAGGTGGTAGGTTCCAGACTGGGGCTTGCCTGCAGGTGGCTGTTATGATAAAGAGGGAGTGAAGAAAGGCTTCCAGTTTCTACCTCGAGCAGCTGGGCGGATGGAGGTTCTGTTCTGCACTGTAGGGGAGAGGAGGAAGAAGTAGGCTTGGGGGATTGCCCCTGAGTGTACTGTTCCACGCATGGAGTTTGAGGTTCCAATGGGCGAGCAATTGGCAATTTTGAGCGGATGTCTCCCAGCGTGTGGGAGCCAGCACCCCACACTCACGGAAACAGATTATTCTCTTGGTCTTATCATGCTACTTCCTATTTTTGAAAGTCTCCCCGTCTCCTATTGCAACGAGCCTGATCTTCTAAGATGCAATATTATCTGGCCACCACCTCTTTGAACATGGTTGAATCTGGTCAGGTAGTTTTCAACGTTTTTTGTTTGTTTTTGGGGGCAGATGGGAAAGGGACCACAGACTCTTCGAAACTGTCATGAAAACCATGAATCTTCTCCTTAGAAAAACACACAAAGATACACATAAAATTTTGCTTATGATGACAACAGGATCAGAGGTGAGTTTAATTTACTTACATTTTTTAATTGGGCTTCCTGGTGCATGGATCAAGTGTAGGACCGCCACATATCCCCATTTGTCCTGGGCCATCCCACCTTATACTTGGAAGCATAGAGTTTCGTCCAGTTAGTGCTCCCTTTCA
The DNA here is from genome assembly GCA_008750895.1 of Mirza zaza. Taxonomy (NCBI): domain Eukaryota; kingdom Metazoa; phylum Chordata; class Mammalia; order Primates; family Cheirogaleidae; genus Mirza; species Mirza zaza. The sequence goes on along the minus strand of VSMD01137383.1, from coordinate 8,262 downwards.
CCCTCAGAACTTTCTATTCGGATGATAAGTTTTGCAGTGAACTTAGTCAGGTGTTCACATGCCCTATGACCCCTCATAGACCTTCTGGGGCTGCCTGTCTGCTCACTGTGCCAGCTGCTGCCCCAGTGCCTTTGCTTGGAATGGTCCTCTGAGCAGTCACACCGCTCTCTCTCAACCCCACCCACCCACAACCCACACCCCAGTAAAAGAGCTACATCAAGGCAAACCCTTCTGAAAAGCACTTGTCTTCTGCTGAGACTTAGTTGCTCTTTTATATCTTCCGTACCTCTGTATTCTTCCTCTGAATCCCCCATTCATTCATTTGTTTATTCCAACGTAGTGTTGCTGTCTATGATTTATTAACTGCTTCATGGCTTAGTTTTATTTCTCCAGCTAGACAATGGTGTCATGGCCCGTTTACAGGATGGAGGATGAACACAGAATACAAAACACAAATGCAGAACACAAAGAAAAACACAGACACATGTACAAAGTAATAATACACTCGAGTAATAATACACCGGGTATGTTTTATTTTTATACTTAAAAAGTTTAAAGTTAGTTCCTTGTACGTAACCATCCAGGCATTGCAGCAATGGCCATAAATTCCAGAATACATAGCCTTAGGGAAGCAGATATCCCTGGCTCAAGGTTTTCAGGTGGTTGCTCTAGGCGCTAGGCATAGATCATGGACCCAGATTAGCAAGGATGGGCAAGGCAAGTCACAGGGGGCATTTCTCATCCCCAGCTTCTCTTAGGGTGATCCCCTAGGATCTTCGGCTGAACCCCGGCGGCTGTGCCTGGCTTAGGTCGCCCCTCCCTTGAGGGTTCTTACCCGTCATTGACTAACCAGCCATCTTATGGGGTGTTTATCGTGTAGCCTCCAGACCTCCAATGCTGTGGGGCAGAGCAGCTCTTGCTTACTTGCAACTCAGGTCCTTTGTTATGTCTCTAGGCAACACCTTTGTTTATCACAAGGACCTTGTCTGGAACACATTACTTTCAAACACTCTGGGCAGAACACGTACATTACTCACTAACTTTAATTCTTAAACTAGGAAAATATATGTCAGTCCCCTACACAATGGTGACATGACCGAGGGGAAAACGTGTAGGCTGTTCAGCATCTGCACAAATTGGTGCAGGTTATAATACATAACCTCTCCGAGACTCAGCTTCGGCATTTGAGAACTAGGTATCATGTCAATTTGTAGGGTGTGAGAGGATTTCGTGGAGACTGTACAGTGCCTGCCACATAGAATGGTTCATGTTATGGACTGTCAACTTCATTTATACTGCCCTCCCCTCCCTTCCCTGGGTTCTGGCACAATGCCGAGCACTGGTTAGTGAATAGTAACCGTGTCAGAGGAGGAGGTGGAACATGCTGTCTGTGGTTCTTGATGAAGTAGAAGCAGCAGCTTTGTGCACAGTAGCTAGGAAAACAAATATGTTTCCAGAGATTTTTTGTAGCAATTATTGGGATGATATTTTTCCTTTAAAAAAATTACAAACAACTTGTTTTTGACCTACTATTTTTTTTGTTTACATAACATAATACACCTCAAGGCAGTGTCACATTGTCACATAGGGCAAAGTGTGCTCACTCAACTACAGACAAATGTATGCTTTCTCCTCTTGTGAATGTCATGGTATCTTGAATGCTTTCTTCATTTTTATTTCTCTTAAATATTTGATGTCCTGAGCAAGTCCACACATTCCATTTCTCAGTCACACAAATCATCCTCTTACATCTTCTACCTTTCTCTATCATGGTGGTACTTTTCAGTAACTCTTCATAAAGTCCAGTGTTACTTTTTGATTCCTTTTAGGAGGAACTGAGATTTCCATTCCTGTTTCACTCCCTTCCTTCCTTCCTTCCTTCCTTCCTTCCTTCCTTCCTTCCTTCCTTCCTTCCTTCCTCCCTTCATTCCTTGATTCCTTCATCTCTTCCTTCCTTCCTTTTTCTTTTTTTCAAATAGGAGAAAAAATTTCAAAATATCCCACTCATTCTTTTGCTTGTTTTCTCTAGCTGCTGTGTTCTGCTAGCTAGCACGTCCTAACTCTAAATTCAATTCCTTTTCCTCCACTGCTTGCTGACAGGTTAGTCCAGCATGTCACTAGTAGCTCTACTCTAAGGCTCGTAACTATGTTTAAACTTTGGGAAGAGAAAAAATAAAGACACATTGTTTTTGTATTGGTTTTATTTCAAAGCAAACCCAATCACCATATGTTAGAAAAACCACTTTCCCAAGTCCAAGTAGACACAAATGACCTGTGTTCTGGAGAAATCCATGTGTTCATTCATGCCAGTCTCTTTACTTCATGGTGCTCTGCCAGGAACGGTGGCGTTGCCAGCCAGGCGGCGACCCGCGCTTGGCAGTGCTGGGCGGGTTCTGACACACAGGAGCGTTTGTGTGTCCCGTGCCTTTCTCGGTTTCCTTTGAACTCTTAGGAGAGTCAGAGCTCTAAACACACATCACCTGCAGTTCAAAGTATTCATAAGCAATTGGACTGTAGCTTTCAGTCAATTATTTACCTACCTTTTAAAAGGCAAAATGTTTATGCAATCTGCAGAGAAACCTGAGTGTTTACCTGCCTTTTAATCATTTTGTTGGCAGCTTGTCTTTTCAATGACATTCTCGGGAATAGAATTTTCTTTTACGTGGAGAATCTCCAAGTATCATTATCGAAATAGTAACAATGACATGTGGTCACAAATGTGTTCCCTGAGTGTGATCTGGGGGGGAAAAAAGGAAGCGACATAAAACCAAACACAGCAAAGACTGGTGTTCCCACAGCTCATATTGAAAGGCAAAAACAAACAAATGAGCACATGCTGTGTGCAGTGCTCCATGCTTTTGATGGCGCCGGAAGAGGCTTAAGCCAAGCAGAGCCTCCTGCGCTGGGCCAGGCTTCCAGAGCTTTCACCCGCGCTCTGCCATGTGCCCTGGCCCTGATGGGATGAACGATGGCCTTGGTGTGCTCTCAACACGAACAGTACACTCTTTCAGCATTTCAATTATTTCCAATTTGATTGCATGCTTGCACTAAAGAAATAAATATGTTGCATTTGTTCATTAAGCTTCGAATCTTTGCAGAGATTCTTTATTCAACATATAGGAGGACAGGTGGGGGACGGAGCTGACTTTCTTGGGCGTTTAGCTGTCCCGGCGGTGATCGGTGCTTTCACTTTGCCCCTCTGCTGTGCCCAGCCTTCCCCCGACAAGGAATCTGGGTGCAGAGAGGCTTTGTGGGGCTCAGTCAGGCCTCAGAGCCAGTCTGCGGAGAAGACAGGATGGGACCTCAGGCGCATTTGACTTTGTATCCCTCTCCCTGCATCCTGTCTATACCGCCAATTGGGGGACAGTTTTATTTGGCAACCAGGACCAACTCTTGATAAAATGAGAGCTAGAATTGTGTAGATAAATGTCAAGCTCACCTTTTCCTGGACACTTCTGTGCCCTTTGAATTCTAATTCCTTTCCCCAATAATACAAAGAAGCACGAGTACTTAGCACATGCCAGAAACTCTATCAAAGTTACTTGCCCACGTTGGGTCTTTTAATCCTTCTAGCAGCCCCGTGAGGACTGCACTGCCTTGTCTTCACTCTGGGCTCAAGGAGACTGAAGCAGAGGGGGTCACCATCCTGCCTCATGTGTGGCAGGCCTGGGACATGAACCCAGGTGGGTGGCGTCAGGGCCTGCTCTGAACTCCTCCCAACACCTCCCCCATCTCCTCTTCTCACCCGCCTCCCACACCCCGTCCTCTGCAACCCTCTCTGTGGCCATCCCACCCCCTCCTTGCTTTCCACCTGGCCCCTCCGGCAGCAGCCCACAACCAGTGGCGTGAACCTGCCCAGTTCTCTCCAGCTCTTGGGGCTGCGACTGATCTGTGTGGCTACCCCACAGCAATGGGGCTGAGGCATGTGGGAGGAAATGACGGTGAGAAAGAACTTGGGGGGGAAACTTTGGAAGAGAAGGCATTTGTGTATTCCTTTATCACTCACTAATTTCGCTGAGCCTTCCCTGGGTACAAAGCATTGTTCCAGCCAAACATTGGAGGGGATAAAATGATTCATGAGGTCTCAGCCATCAAGGAACATAGGACCTGATAGGAGCAATAAAGCAGATAGAATCACATTTTGAAATGTAAGCACTGGAGATATGCAAGAAAGGCAGATCATTTGTAGCAAGCAGAGCGTACTAGGAAATGCTTGGCTGAGTCTGAGGCTCCAACAAGCAGTTGAGCACATGTCCGGGCCGTCCGCACCTCGTGCCGCGCCTGGCGGGGCACGGGAGAGAGGGCCAGCTCCCTGCTCCTGTCCGCGGCCTCCCCTGGCCCCTGCACAGAGCATCCTTCCCTAGACCTGGTCATTGACTCCTCAACTTGAGAAAACAGCTGAAGGAATCGGGATCATAGCTTCTAAACTGAGACGTTTAGAAGCAGGATCACATTTGAAGTGGTGTCTGAATTGCACATTAAAATGTTTGTAAAATTGAGTGAAAGTTTTACATAAGATCTTTTCACATTTCCTGAACATTACCAAGAACACAACATTTGTCATCACAATCTACGGGATTATGACGGAGGTCATGGTTAGTCACAGTTTTGAGGGTACTTAAAAAATAATACTAGGAAGCCAAAGAATCCCAGAAAAAATGCAATTAAAGTTAAAGAGTCATCTTATCTGGCCTGATTTTCAAGAGCACTGTTGAGAACTTTGAGTACTTTTGAAAACTTTTCTCTACTTCTGAGAAACTGTGCCTCTTTTTTCCTCTTCCTTCACTAAACACCACCCCCCCCATAGTTTGGTTGCTGTGCATAACAGCTATTTTAGAACATTTTATAATGTCTTTTCAAATCATCTGGGCAAGTTTCTGGAAGTCTCTGAGAGTGTTCAGGGGCTCTGATGCTTGCGACGTTGTCCTTTTATACTTAAGGTCTGACTCTGCTGGGTTGAAATTCTGTTTCAGCCTCGTCTCGAGGTTACAGGTGGAAGAGAAAACAGGCGTTTTCCTTTGTGGGCTTTGAATCTGCCTGTGATCCAGACGTGCAGCTTCCTCAATAGACTCCACACCCTGCCTCCCCCACCTCATCTCTATTTGTGATCGGAAGTGCAGCCACATTTTGGCGACTTTGCCTTCTGCCCAAACCTCAAGAAAGCAGAGCAAATGGCTGGTCCCTTCTCCACCTTTATCCCAGATCTGAAGTTTTCCTTTCAGATAAGGGGGGTCCAACCTAGGCCATTCATCTAGTTCCTCCCGCTCGGTGCGGTGGGACAGTGTCTGAGGATTTGCCAGTGTGTTGGCATCCATGGTGTGGAAACGCAGCCTTGTTTTAGTAAGAAGACAGGCAAGCAGCTGTGGGCTGCATTGAGTAGGGAGCCCTTCCCTGTCCAGACAGGACTCACAGTATTTTATTTAAACATTAGAAAATGTTTTCAGTTGGATTAAAAAATTATTGTACTGAAAATTAAAGACGATAAATGACCACAAGCTCTCCATTTCAACATGCTTCTCAGTGTATACTGACGTGCCCACAGCGGTTGTACCAGGACGGAAGAGTACAGGGTCCCACAGGGACCAGTCGGAGGGGAGCCTGCGGGTCTGGGGTGGGGTGCGTGGTCAGGCAGAGCCTCGGAATGTGCAGAGAAGTGCGGTCCGAAGCTGGGTCCCTGGTGCAGCGTGGCAGGCACTTCAGGGTCCGAGCATCAGTGAGGAGGCAGCAAGTTCCTTAGGGCGTGGTGAGGGAATGCCACCGTCACGGGGCTCTGTGGGTCAGGACGAGAAGAACGACATTGCATTTGCCTGGTAGAACCAGGAGATGTTAATCTAGCAAACTTGGAGAAACTACGGGGCAGCTCCCCTTTCAGGTGAAAGAGACAAATAAGAGAAAGCCATGTGAAATGGTCTGCAGCATCTTAATCACAAGAGCAAGGAAAGCAAGAGTGTGGCAGGGAGCCACTAGGTCAGGCTAAGGACCTGGTCAGTATGTCACCACTTACTGTATTAGGACATGACGAAAACCTCCACATACAGACACATAGAATTGAATAGCTAATAGGGCAAGGGCATTCTGCCCTAGTTAGAAAAAGGTCTGGGGAGGAGTTTGGGATGGGTAGCCACTGCAGAAGAAAATAAAATCCTAAAGGGTCAAAATGTGACTTTTGTGAAAAAAAGTTTAATTAGAGACTGTGTGTTCAAGTTAGCCTCGGTCCTGCTGAGCTGCAGCTTCTCTGTTGACTTGAGGGGTACCTCACGTGTCCCTACACCCACGTTATCTTTCCAGTCTCCCCTAGCTTTGCAAGAAAGCCCTAGTTTCCAGGAAGCAAGACTTGGAAAAGGCAGGCACTCGCTCTTCTTGCTCCACTCCAGGCAGCTGCCCTCTGGGTTCTCTCCCAGCGCTTACCTCCCCTGAGGCTGGGCTGCCAGAGCATTTGCAGAACAGCAAGAAAACTAATGAGCAGTTCCCAGATGGGTGCCACAGCCTGATACGGGCTCCCTTGTAAGTATAGATCGTGATAGTGGCAGGGATTTGTGGGAACTATAATGTGGAGAGAATAATCTGGAAATAGCATCCCAAGATCTTGTAGGGAAATTGTTCCACAGACAGAGCCTTCAGATTAGCGAAGACAGCCCCTGCTGTGTCCAAAAGAGGTCTGAGCCTTGGGTGTCCTCGGACAGGGGAGAACCCCCCCACCCCAGCACAGCCTGCTCCCACAGATTTCTCTCCTATTGCCACCCAAGATCAATGCTTTACTTTTCAAGCAAAACCACGACTTCTGTTTGTGCAGCAAGCAGACAAAGGATCTTAAATCATCCCTCGTTAAGATGATAGATGATAATACTACCTGAAGCTCTCATGGGTCAGGCCTCCTTACGCGTTTGGTACTTTACAGCACTACTTTGCTTTCTCCTCCCGACAAACTTTTGCTGTAGGAATTATCATTCCTAATTGACAGACAGGAAAGCAAAGGCTTAAAAATGCTGAGTAATTTATCCAGTGTCTCAGAGCTATTAAATGGTAAAACCAGTGTCAGAAGTGAGGCAATCTGACTGCAGAGCCCACACTTTCAAAAAATTGCATTCTGCAGAATGAAAGCTGAGAATATAGATAATATAACAGAAGAAGTAACTGTTTTAGTGTTAGTATTGAGTACCTAACACTAATTATGATTTATAGGAGACTGGTCTTGAGTCCTGCAGCCTTCACTGCCCAGGTAAAAATGGTAGTTACCACCAGGCCTCAGAGTTCTCCCCGAAAATAATGGGGAGCTAGGTGAGTAACAGCCTTCCAGCTAAAGTCACAGTAATGCCATGATTTTCTGAGTTTAGGCAAGGCATTTTATACACGGCAATACATTTTATTTTCCAAGTAAAATAAGGAGACAGAAGTCTTAAGAATTTTCTCGAAACAAGGTGTACCGGAGGAGGTGCAAGCCCTGCTTGCCCCCAGTGACCTGACCGCCCACAGCTGGTGGCGCGGCCCTGGGACTGTCGCAGGCTGCAGGCCTCACTCGCTTCCACCAGGACCAGCAAGCCCGGGAGGCCGTGGCAGGAAGGATGACTAAGGATAAGGCCGTGCCTGTGGCCAGGTGCCCGCGGGTGGACTATTCGCTAGGTAGGCCTGCAAATACTCGAACAGAGAGACGTCAGCGCACGCAGACAGGGCGTGGCGACCAGGCGCGCGGGCGATCTGCGCGGGACGAAGGGCGCTCGCCGCCTGCTGTTGCTCGGACGCGCTTCCCGTGTGTCTGTCGCGGCTCCCGATTCTTAATTCTCGTGTCATTGAAAATGACTACTTCAATAAATAAGCGTAATGTTTCATGTGCTTTTTCGCATGTTGGAAAAAGCGCCATTTGTCAGGTTTGTGTCCTAAAGCCTCTGCCTAAAGACGCGGCGACTAGAGCCGCGCGGCCCCCTCTCCTCCCGGGAAGAGCCGGCGCAGGCCGCGCTGGGCCCCGCGGCCTCCAGGGCCGAGGCGAATCCGGCATAGCCGACGCGCGCGGCCAGCTTTCTCCCAGAGCGCGTCTGTCTCCCCGCGTCCCTTCTGCGAGCACCTCCTTTTTTCCTAGGGCTGTTGGCAAAGCAAAAGTTAAAGGCGGTTCCAGCAGCAGGGCCCTCAGCTGCCAGCGCTTTGTCTCCCCAGCTCTTCCCTGGGGAACCGCTGCGGACTCGGGCTCGACGCCCGGACTTCGCCTTCTCCGCGGCGGGACGCGACCGGCAGGGAGACCCGGCAGGCCCGCTGGCCCCGCACCCTGGC
>VSMD01137381.1:0-53846 GCA_008750895.1 Mirza zaza | reverse complement strand
TACATGCACAAAGGCTAGCATGGTATTTTTCAAGACAACAGAACTAATAAGATACAACTGGAGCTAATACGTTATTTTGGGGGACAGAGTAGAGTATTTGTAGTTGTAACTAGAAACTTGGCAGGATTCAAATATTGAGAGGGATTTGTATGTCAAACTAAAGAGTTTCAATTTTATCCTATAGAAAATAGCGAATTAACCATTGAAAGATTTTGAGTAGGAGAATAACATAACAAGATTTGCATTTCAAAAAATAGCTACAATGTTGTGGAGGGTGGAACTGAGGATATAAAAGTAGTCTTCATTTGTGAAGTTACTTGTCCACTGAGTTTAGCAAATACCAATCAACCACATTAAAATCCTGAAACATCAACTTCTGATTGTACTGCTGCTGTTCTATATAGACTATACTGAATACTCAGGGATCTGATTTTCACAGTCTTCACTACACAGCATCTGAATTCCCTTTGTATTTTAGAAGAACTCTACAATATAAGAGACCACTGACCACCAGAGAAGCTGAAATGCCAGATACTAGCTTTATAAGCATGAGGCCAGGCTCTGCTAATCAGATGTACCTGCCTTGGATACTGGATCAGGACCTTGTATCACAAAGAACAAGGACTACTGCGAATCAGTCTGTTGGCAGACAGTAGGGAGAGTGTAGTAACTTCAAGCTTCCATGGGTGACAGTGATACCATGGCAGCAGTAGCAGCATCCACTATGGTCAGCAGCAATGGCACAAGCTGTAGTATATAGTTTTCAGCAGTGGAAACTGGTTTTATGTTGTGGTCTAGGATACTGCATAGCCTCCCTTGTTTCTAACCATTTTTAAAGTCTGAGACGACCAGTATCTTTCCAATAATTCCTTTGCTGACTAAATCAGCTTGCAATTAAGAATCCTGACTAATATACTTCATTTTTAAAAGATTCTATTATTTGGATAAATAACAACAAACTTTTCACTCTTTCACAGGAATAAATTGATTCATGATGGTAGTGAGGTTATAGGAAATTTTTATTTTCTTCATTATGCTTATGATTAGTGTTTCCTATATTTTTCTTTTTTTTTAAGGGTTGAAAATATAATTTTAATAAGATTTATATGAAAAGGGGTAATACCGATATTCCCCCTTTACTAAAGCTGGTAAGTCTTTGGGCTTTCTTACAAATGGTGTCCTTTTAATTCTCCAACTATGAGAGAATAAAATTTTTTTCTAGGAAAAATAGAATGGTTGTAGACTGTGTCTCCTAGGATGCTTTAAGTATCAAAGTCACTTGCAGATCCTGGTCTCCTGTCATCTGGCCCATCACTTTCCTTGTCACTTTCCTTGTCCCAGTCTTTCATGGATGCTCCCATCATGAAATCATCATGCAGGATAGTCCAACCTGGGCCCTCTTCTGATTTCACTGCAGCCTGTTTAGTATTTGGGTTCTTCCCAGTTGAACTTATCTCATTTGTACTTCCGTCTTTTCCTCTCGAAAAACTGATGAATTCTTTCTTGGAAACAGCTGATATTAACTTAGCACACTTTCTAATAGTTTCCAGCTTCTTTAACCTTTTCATCAACATTCTTCTGATGTTTCTGAACAGCATTAAATAATTGCACCACAACCCTTGTTGCAATTCTGTGAAGATTTCTCTCTGTTTCTTTGTCTTTGACAACATCTGGCTCTACTCTACACATCATTTCCCACTCCAGCCTCTTATCACGCTGTTTTCTCTTCTCTAGTCTTTCTTGAACTTTTCTTTTTCCCTTTCCAGCACTTTGTTTTTGACCAGAATGGAGTGTCTACTTTTAGGGATTTTTTTGTTAAGGATTTTAGCCATGGCATATGCCCAGCCCATATTAGTCTCAGCATTGGATTCTGTAGTATTTTCATTTTCATCATAGGGCTCAACATCATCTTCATTGTCAGCTTTTATTGCTTCATCAGAAGAAAAATTACCCTTCTGTAATTCACAGCATCCTATAGAACCTTCACTGTCAGAAGCGTCTTTGACCTCATCTTCCAGCTCCAATGCTATGGTGCTGGCTTCCATTTTCTTCTTTGGGGACTTTTTCAGCTTTTCCCCTCCATTCACATGTGAGTCCTGAACGGCCGCCTATATTTTTCTAAAATAAAAACATTTCTTGTGCAGTTTTTAAAATAGTATTTAAAACTAAGGAAACAAGTAAAATCACTGAGAGAGTTGTTAGAGGATAGAAGATAAGTGATTGAGTCCTAAGGAACTCCAACATACATAGATTGGAGAAGTCAATATAGAAGTCTAAGAATTACAGTCAACTGAGGTAGAAGGAAATCCAACAAAGTGTGGTATCAAGGAAGCTGAAAGAGGAGCAGCAGAAAACAGGACTGCCAATACCTCCAGAGTTCTGCGTGTTACAAATTTAGCCCCCCAGAGAGAAACTCATCCAATTATATCTTGACCTCAAATTCAAAATCCAGGAGAAAGGACTCATTGGTCTTAGCTCACGTACAACCCTTGGACATGTGCACTGCATAAAATGACTGCTAAACTAACCATATGAGTCAAGAGTTAGGGCTATATTCTCAGAAAAGCAGGCAGACAAATTAATGTCTGGTACAAATAGAACAATTAGCATATAGCAAAGTAAGGAAAGTAAGTTTGAATGGAGGAGGTGAGGCAGACCTTGAGCTGCGCTTTTAACTATGAGTAGTATTTTGGATAGCTTCCATTTGTCCTTCCTGATTCACTTCATACCCTTTCTCCACATTGCTTCTATGTCCTATGTGGCTGAAATCTGGACAACCCCCCATGTTGGGCCTCTGGTTAGGTTAAATGTGTTGGAGGTATCATTAGATCAATAAATAGGCCAGGAAGAGAAAAAGAGTGAGGTATTTCCCCAGCTCTCTCTCTACCTGATCACAAATTGGCAATGGCTCTGTACCTTTACCAAAGATCACAGCTTCTGACTAGTGGCTTTTTTCCATTATCTCCTTTCTTTACCTTGTCCCTTCAGGTGTGGTAATCATTCCCCCACTACTTTTATCTGTGGGTTGCTTCAGCATCCCTTGTTTTTCTTACCTCTGTCCACAACTGAGTAAATAGCTTCTTCAAACTTTTCCCAATTACCCATTTCAAATGTGCCATCTGTTTCCTGGCCCAACCACGTTTAATATAAGCAAATTGAAAGAAGGCGTTTCAAGCATGGTAAGGGGATATGGAAGAAAACAAAAGCAAAAAGGCAGGAGAACTAAGAATTATGCTAATGGCAATGAAGGATTTTGGCTAAAATAGAAAGGAAGATGCTTGATAGGAAATGGTAGCAAACAATGTTGAACATGGAGAATTGGCCACACCATGGAAGCTCTGGAAAGCCTAATGAAGAAGTCTGGGACTTGATTTGGTAGGCAAAGGAGAACTATTTAATTTAACATTCCTTCTACATATACTAAGTACTTACTGTGTGTCAGGCACATAAAACTGATACATTAAACTAGTAATATAGTAAACTTAGTCTGGCAAAAAGAGTGAATAAAAGGCTGCGCGTGGTGTTTCATGCCTGTAATCCTAGCACTCTGGGAGGCTGAGGCAGGCGGATCGTTTGAGCTCAGGAGTTCGAGACCAGCCTGAGCAAGAGCGAGATCCCGTCTCTATTAAAAAAAAAAAAAAAAGAAAGAAAGAAATTAGCTGGACAACTAAAAATATATATAGAAAAAATTAGCTGGGCATGGTGGCGCATGTCTATAGTCCCAGCTACTACTCGGGAGGCTGAAGCAATAGGATTGCTTGAGCCCAGGAGTTTGAGGTTGCTGTGAGCTCAACGGTACTCACTGTAGCCCGGGAAACAGAGTGAGACTCTGTCTCAAAAAAAAAAAAAAAAAAAGTGAATAAAAACTAGAGAAAACACTGGCTAAGAAACTATTATATTAATCCAGGCATGACATGATGAGTGACTATTACAAAACAGAGAATGAAAAATATGAGACATTCTAAAGGAAAACATAATAGAATGGAATGAAGGAAAAAAGATGATTCCAGAAGCCAGGCATAGCAGCTCATGTCTGTAATCCCAGCACTGTGGGAGGCTGAGGAAGGAGGATTGCTTGAAGCCAAAAGTTTGAGACTAGCCTGAGTAACACAGCGAGACACGATTATACAAAAAATTTAAAAATTAGCCAAGTGTGGTAGTACATGCCTGTAGTCTCAACTACTCAGGAGGCTGAGGTGGAAGGATCGTTTGAGTCCAGGAGTTTGAGGTGGCAGGGAGCTATGATTGCACCGCTGCACTCCAGACTGGACTACAGAGTGAGACACTGTCTCTAAAAAAATTATTTTAATAAGAAAAGATTATTTCAGAGTATCTAGGTGAAGCTGGAAGAAATGAAATGTTAAAGAGAAAAATGGATAAAAGACTTAAATGTAAGGCATGAAACTATAAGAACTCTAGATGAAAATGTAGGGAAAACTTCTAGATATTGGTCTGGGAAAAGAATTTATGACTAAGACCCCAATTTATGACTAAGAAAGCCAAAAAGCACATTAAGCCTGAACTGTAAACTAGTATCATTCTCCAAAAAAGTCCATTTATATTTTTTGGAATTACAAAAGGCTGCACATGATGAATTCCCCCAAATGAAGTTTCAATGTACCAGTGATGACTTTACCTTCACAGACAGCAGGATGGTTTCCTTTGAAAGATGGGTAATATGAATTTTGGAGGTGAGGGAGTAACAACAACAAAAACAAATAAATGGGACTTGATTAAATTAAAATGCTTCTGCAAAGCTTCAGAAATAGTCAACAGAATGAATAGACAACCTACAGAATGGGAGAAAATACTCGCAAACTACACATCCAATAAAGATCTAGATTCTATAGAGAACTCAAACAAATCAGCGAGAAAAAAACAACCCCATTAAAAAGTGGGCAAAAGACATGTGCCGAAGTTTTTCAAAAGAAGACAGACAAATGGCCAACAAACATATGAAAAAATGCTCATCACCACTAATCATAAGGGAAATGCAAATTAAAACCACAATGAGATATCACCTTACTCCTGTTACAATGGCTTTTATTAAAAAGTCCAAAAATAATAGAAACTACTGCAGATACAGAAAGAAAGGAATGCTTATACATTGTTGGTGGGTCTGCAAATTAGTACAACCCCTATGGAAAACAGTATGGAGATTTCTTAAAGAACTAAAAATAGACTCATCATTTCATCCAGCAATCCCACTACTGGGTATCTACTCAAAGAAAAAGAAGTCATTTTATCAAAAAGGCACCACTCTGGAATGTTTATTGCAGCATAGTTCACAATTGCAAAGATGTGTAATCGACCCAAGTACCCACCAATTTATGAGTAGATTAACAAAATGTGGTATATGTATACCATGAAGTAGCACTAAGCCATAAAAAAGGATGAATTAATGCCTTTTGCTGCAATTTGAAAGGAACTGGATCCTAAGCAAAGTATCTCAAGAAAGGAAAAACAAACACCGCATGTACTCTCTAATAAATTGGAATTAACTGACAGGCAAACAAGTACACAGAGGGAAGTAGAAGTCATTGGAAATCAAGCAGAAGAGGGGGGGAGCATTAGGGAGCAAATCCACCTAACGGGTATGATGAACACAATTCAGGTGATAGGCACATTTATAGCCCTGACTCAAGCCTTGTAACAAAAACATTTGTACCCCCTTAATATTTTAAAATTAAAATAAAGAATTGTGAAAGAGAGAAATATGAAGATGGAAAGGAAATGGAAATTCTGCTTCGCTGATGAACGATATGAAAAATATATTTAAGACCACATTAAACAAGAGATAAAATGTTCTGAGACACTCTTAAGAAAGCCAAAAAGCACATTAAGCCTGAACCGTAAACTAGTATCATTCTCCAAAAAAGTCCATTTATATTTTTTGGAATTACAAAAGGCTGCACATGATGAATTCCCCCAAATGAAGTTTCAATGTACCAGTGATGACTTTACCTTCACAGACAGCAGGATGGTTTCCTTTGAAAGATGGGTAATATGAATTTTGGAGGTGAGGGAGTAATAGGAGATGGGAGAATGAAAAATCCAATGTGTGACCTGATAACACTGAAGTTACAATAAGTCACAAAGGAGATGATCTACAGGTAGTTGAAAATATAGAACTGGAAATTAAGAGAAATGTGAGACTGAAAAAATATATGGGAAGGCATGTACACAAAGTGAATGGTAGAGTTAAGAAGTATGAACTCACTGAAAGAAAGACTATGAAAAAAGAAAAACAGAGACCTTAGTATAGTATAAAAATGGAAGGAAAAAGATAATTAGAGAGTCAGAGGAATTTGTCAGAATAGCAGAAAACCTTAGAAAAGTGAACCATCACATAAATGTCATAAAACTAATCCATGTTATATTTTAAACATCCATTATTTTGTACAAAACATAATATTCTGTAATGAAAAACACAAAGCATCAGAGTGTCAATTAGGATGCTTTGGTTACAAGAATCAGAAAAACATAACTAAACTAAATACTAAGGAAATGTACACTCGTATTAACAGGGAACCTAAAGTTAGGTGGGTTCTAATGGTGGTTGATTCAGGCACTTGATGTATATTATCAAAGACTAGTTATTTTCATTTCTTCACTTTCCATTCTTGGACTCTTCTTCCTTGGATTATTATTAGCAAGAGGCCAATTCAGGTGTTACACAGCAACTATCTCATTCTGGTAATCTTTTTAAAGAGAGAGCAAATGTTTCCTTGAAACCACTTCTTGCTTGCCAAAATTGGATCACATGCTCACTCCCGAACCAAATACTGGTCTGAAGAATGGAGTGATATTAATTGGCTTAGAGATAGATTTATCATCTGAGGTGGAATGGATCTTGGGGAATTATCACAATGTTAATAGAGTTTCAGCTAACACTGTGAAAGTTACAGATTGTTTAGAATAGTACTGATTACGAACATTATGTAGAACAAAGTGAGGGTATGTGGAGAATCTTTTTATAAGCTGCTTAACATTGAGTAATTCACTTACTCTCTTTGAGTCTCAGTTCCCTCTCCAAAAAAAGAAAAGTTTGGATCCAGTTAACAATTTTCAGATTGCACTCTGAGAAGTCTTAGCAGTTCATGGAGCCCCTCCGGGGCTGCTAAAAGAAAAAAGAAGCCAACAGGTATAGCTCCAGGTTTCCTCCAATCCTCCCTTCAAGTCATATAGGCTCTCTCTACCTTTATTTGCTTCAATATTGATCTTCAACATCTTGAAAAAAGGGTAAAGAAAGATGAAAACTGACAGATTATATTGTTATGGTTCTATGAAATTTAGAGATGGTCTGTAGAAGATAATAGTTTACAGAGAACTAGTTATTATAGAAATAGAGTCTAGTTTAAGTATGGAGGAATAACAACTGATCAGTCACAGGGAATTTCAGATTTTTCCAATGAATGAGGCATTTTAAAGGCAAATGAGTCTCATATTTTAGTCTTTTTTTGTTTTTGAGACAGACTCTTGCTCTGTTGCTGCAGCAAGAGTATAGTGGCATCATCACAGCTCACTGTAACCTCAAACACCTAGGTTCAAGTGATCCTCCTGTCTCAGTCTCCCGAGTAGTTGGGATTACAGGCATGTGCCACTACACTTGGCTAATTTTTCTATTTTTAGTAGAAACTGGATCTCACTCTTGCTCAGGCTGGTCTCAAACTTCTAACCTCAAGCGATCCTCCTGCCTCGGCCTTCCAGAGTGCTAGAATTACAGGCGTCAGCCACTGTGCCTGGCCAAGATTAGCATTCTAAAAGTTTTTTCTCCTTCAAGGTTATGAAATACAACAGACTTCCATGTTTTTCTACATATTTCAACAACTGAAAATGTGGAGCTGTTGTAATCAGCTAAGTCTTACAGGAGAAACCCTAAAATGCATCAATTCGTATTACAATTATTGTTATGAAACAATAGGGACATGAGGAAAAGAAAGGTAGGGGTAGAAAATGAGTATATGACTGACAAAAGTAAAAACTAATTTCTTACATCTTTCTTTCTCTCTTACATATTAATCTTAAGACCATAATAAATTAAAATTAGAGACCTCATGAAATGATTTTCCACTGAAAAATATGCTTTTGATTTTATAGTCTTTATAACCCTTTAAAATATCCTGAACTTTAGTACACTGTTTTCTAACCATTTAATTCAAAGCTGTTAGTGTAGCAAATAAACAGCACATGCTTTGATCTCATTAAATTACAACTTATAGTTCCTAGAGTCATAAATATTGTGCTCTTTTCTCCTTTACCCCTCCCTTTTCTGGTATGGGGTAGTCTGTTTAATATCACTATCTCCTTGAGTGCTCTGACATTTACTCAGACAAATAGCAGAGGTTATGAATGCTGCTCATAGATAGTATCAGGAATTTTTCATGATTGCCATAATGGTGAACCCAGCATTCAGAACTGTAATACCTAGTTTTATCTAACAACTAATTTTGGTCTGTTTAACTTTATACAGCAAAAAAAGGAATTCCATCTTATCACAAACCAATAAGTTAACTGTTCTGGACAAAATCATAGAACAGTATAAGAAAAATGAAAATTATCTTTGGGAAAATTAATGATTAGAAGTTTTAAATGAGTGACATAACCAGTGTTACTAGACTTGATTAGCTTCTGAAAAAGAAAGCGAAAAAAAAAAAGCTTTTCCTAAAGTTAAAAGCTACATAAAATATACAAAAGATAATATTAGTATACCTGGAATGTCTAAAATATTAAAAATTGGCTCTTAAAATATATTTTAAAATTCTCACCCTTTCAGTTTCTCAGACTTTGAAGTCTCAAAGGTAATAAAATTCTCTCACTTTACCTTTCCATACAATCTCTCTTCCAGCATGGACACTGATAGTAATAAACTTTGCAGAGACAGAGACCACTATCACATGACATATCAGTACATTTAGGTAGCCCTATCCTAGGTCCTAAGACCTGAGAAAAAGAGGCAAGTGTTCTCATGAGCAACACCATTTCACTCACATATGGAAAGACATTCTTCACCTTCTTACATAAATCCACTAAGGGTATCCCTCCATAAATTTACATGAACCTCATCTCCATCTACAGGTCAACGTCTTACACTGTATTTTGGATATACAATAGTTTATTATGTTACAATGAAATATTTGTTTTTATTTAATGCAAAAAATAATTTAGTATAAAAACTTTTGAGGCATAATCTTTTCATAATAATGCAGAAACTACTTGAAAAAAGGCATATGGATATGTTAATATAATCACCAAATTAATATGGATGTTATTTATGTAAGTCATTGTTAAAAATATTAATATATAAATGAACCAAAGAAACATCACAGAAAATGTGCTTGTTCACAACCACTGATTTAGTTATTTATATTTGCATTTGAGGTTTATATTGATAAAAATGAATGGTCCTTTTAATAATCCTCTGACTTGTGATTCTAGACAAATTTTTTAAATTATAACTTTTTTGCTTTATATTAAAAACAGCCATCTTTAACTTTCTAGGATGTGACTAAAAAAATGCTTTCTACATATAAATTGTCCCCTTAAAGATAGAAGAAAGACTTTTAAGGGCAGAAACAGAGGATTATCAGCACCCATTCTAATGTTCTTTTGTTTTATTTTTTTTGAGACAGAGTTTCACTCTGTTGCCCGGGCTAGAGTGCCGTGGCATCAAGCCTAGCTCACAGCAACCTTATACTCCTATACTCAAGCAATCCTTCTGTCTCAGCCTCCCAATTAGCTGGGACTACAGGCATGCACCACCATTCCCAGCTAATTTTTTCTATATATTTTTAGTTGGCCAATTCATTTCTTTCTATTTTTAGTAGAGACGGGGTCTCGCTCTTGCTCAGACTGGTCTCAAACTCCTGAGCTCAAACGATCCGCCCGCATCAGCCTCCCAGAGTGCTAGGATTACAGTCACGAGCTACTGCGCCCGGCCATTCTAATGTTCTGAACTGAGCTACAACTACGCTCTTACTTTCTGATCCCTCAGGTAAAAGAATATATAACCGGGGAATATATAACCAATTTATTAGCAGTTATAAGATCAAAGACCTACATATAACAGTCAATAAGGTTATAAATATTAATGGTCTTTGAAACTCTGGCTTAGTATTTACAAGGCACCTCAATCTTTTATCCCTGCGTTCCTTGAAACAGTGTTAAAAGGGAAAATAATGAATTTCCTGATTGCTTGAATTATTCATTAAAGTATTTGTCATCCATCTGGTAACACAAAACACTCTGCTTCAAAACTTAGGCCCATGTCTCTATATCCTTAATAAAATTTTAATTTTAGTAAAATTATAGCTGAATATAGTTTCCAGATGACATATAAGGAGCTTAGAGCGGCAACTCCATCTTAACAAGTAAACAGGATTTTAAAAATCAATAATTCTTCTTAGATCTGTCAGAAAAGTGAGGTCACACAGCAAACTGCTGCCCCCAGCAATGGAGAGACAGACAGGCAAATACAGAATATCACAATTTACTAGATCAAAAAGCTCCATGAGAAGCAGCACCAGGGTAGGAAAACCGGAACTGTAATCATACAAATTGCTGGAGGCTCAGTGTGGACAAGTTTGAGTGTGAAAAGCTCCAGGGGTATCCAATCAGTGGGGGGTGAGTAGAGGCGGAAGCACACTTTTGTGAGTTTTACCTCCAGGAGATCTACCAGGTCCTTGCAGTGAATACTAGAGAAAAATCCCCTTGCACTTTTGGCAGGGGGAAGAGAAAATGAACCATTTTGAAATGCACCAGAATACTATGTTCTTTTGTTCTTTTTAACAAGGCTTGCCCTCAGGAGAAACTATTTTATCAAAGCCTAACTTGCTAGGGTCATGTCAGAGGCTAACCTACCTAGAGAAAGGGAAATACCCAATTCCAGCTCCCTCCAGCTATCCTGTTCCACCTAAGAGGAAGGAAAACAATCTGAGAAACACTGGTGAAGCTCACAGCCTGGTGGCACAGGTTCACCAAAAGACTGAGACCTAAAAATAGGACTACAGAACACATCACTTCCTCGGGACACCATACCACTACAATACTAAAGGCCTATTTACCACATTTCCTTTTACCCAGTACATCACGTCCACCTTTCAACAAAAAAATTACAAGGCATACTAAAAGGCAAAAAACACAGTTCAAAGAGACTAAACAAACATTAGAATCAGAATCAAGTATAGCAGGAATGCTGGAATTATCAGGCCAGGATTTTTTTTAAATTATGATTAATATGCTAAAGTCTTTAATAGAAAAAGCAGACAACATGAAAGAACAGATGAATAATAAGAGGGATGGAAATTCTAACAATTAAAAAGAAATGCTAGAGACAAATACTGCAACAGAAATAAGTAATGTCTTTGATGGGCTCATTAGTAGACTAGACATGGCTAAGGAAAGAATTTCTGAGCTATAAGATATGACAACAGAAACGTCCAAAACTGAAAAACAAGGAGAAAAAAAATTGAAAAAAAAAAATGAACAAAATAGCCAAGAACTATGAGACTACAAAAGGTGTAATATATGCATAATGGGAATACCAAGAGGAAAGAACAAAACCAATATTTGAGGAAATAGTAAGTTAGAATTTTCCCAAATTAATGTCAGACACCAAACCATAGATCCAGGAAGCTCAGAGAACATCAAGCAGATAAATGCCAAAGAAACCTACACCTAGGTATATCATATTCAAACTTCAGAAAATCAAAGATAAAAAATCTTAAAAGTTTTGGACCTTAGGTTTAAGTCTGAGAAGTGCACCGTCTGGGGGATGGTTATGCTGGAGACTCAGACTTGTGGGGGGAGGGGGGGAAAGGGCAGTTATTGAAACCTTAAAATCTGTATCCCCATCATATGCCGAAATAAAAAAAAATAATTAAAAATAAAAAAAAATAAAAAAATAAAATAAAATAAAAATAAAAAAAAAAATCTTAAAAGAAGTCAGCAGTTTTTTGTTTTTTGTTTTTTTTTTGAAGTCAGCAGTTTTGAAAAGAAAAAACCACTATGCCTGTGGAGGAGCAAAGATAAAGAACTACATCCAACTTCTCTTCAAAAACCATGCCAGCAAGAAGAGAGTAGAGTGAAATATTTCAAGAGTTGAGTTGGGATGGGGGAACCTATCACCAACCTAGAATTATGTAACCTGAGAAATTATCCTTCAAAAGTAAAAGACAAATAAAGAAAGCAAAAATTGAGGGAATTTTTTTTCCAGCAGACCTGCCTTGCAAGAAATGTTAAAGGAAGTCCTTCAGTCAGAAGGAAAATAATGTAGATCAGAAACTTGTACCTACACAGAGAAAGGAAGAACACTGGAGAGTAAGTGAAGATAAAATAAAAACTTATTTTTCTTATTTTTAATTAACCTAACAGTTAAGTTTGCTCAAAATACTATCAACAATGTATTCAATTATGTATGCTTGTGTGTGTGTGAAGTTTGTTCAAACTAATATCAACAATGTTTTCAATTATGTATGTCTGTGTTGTGCATATATATATATGTTCATGTATACATATAATGGATGGTAGCAATGATACAAGTGATGGGAGGGAGAAATTAGGAATATTTTGTCATTATAAGGTCATTATACTACCCATGAGGCAGCACAGTATTATTTATAAGTGGACTTGAATTAGTTACAAATGTATTTTGAAAACTCTAGGACAACCATGAAAAAGTTTTTAAAAAAGTATAATATGCTAATAAAAGAGAGAAAATGGAATCACGTAAAATGTTCAAATAAAACCACAAAAGGCAGAAAAAAGAGAAGAAGAGAAAAACAGGAACAATGAACAAGAGCAACTAAGAAAAAAAGCAAATTATTTAATAAATCCAAAGTAAGCAGAATAAAATAATAAAAACTATTGAGTAGAAAAATCAATGAAACTGAAAACAGAAAATCAACAGAAAAAATCAACAAAACAAAAAGCTGTTTCTTTGAAAAGATCAGTAAATTTGATAAGCCACAGACTAGAAGAAAATATCTGCAAGAGATTCATGTAATAAAAATGAAAGACCGCTATCCAAATACACAAAAAACTCCTAAAACTCAACAATAAGAAAACAATCCAATTTAAAAATAAGCCAAAGACCTGAACAGACACTTCACAAAAAAGATATACAGATGACAAGTAAGCATATGGAAAGATTTTCAACATTATATGTCATTAGGGAATCACAAATCAAAACAAGATACCACTACAGACCAATCAAAATCCAAAACTTTGACAACCCCAAATGCTGGTGGGAGATGTGACAGTGGGGGAGGCTGTACCTGTTTGGGACCAGGGGGATAATGGGAACTCTGTTATTTTCCACTCAACTTTACTGATAACCTAAAATAGTTACTCTGAAAAATAGATTATG
Source organism: Mirza zaza (assembly GCA_008750895.1). NCBI lineage: Eukaryota > Metazoa > Chordata > Mammalia > Primates > Cheirogaleidae > Mirza > Mirza zaza. The sequence continues at coordinate 40,480 of VSMD01137381.1, read as the reverse complement.
AAAATATGTTAAATTATATTAAAATAGTGAAAGTCTATATATATATAAAGGTATATATACTTGGATTTGTTTTTTTGGTATTTTTATCCTTTTAAAAGCAGAATCTGGCCAGGCAAGGTAGCTCATACTTGTAATTCTAGGACTCTGAGGCCAAGGCAGAAGGATTGCTTGAGGTCAGAAGTTTAAGACCAGCCTAAGCAAGAGTGAGACCCTTGCTCCTACCAAAAACAGAAAAAATAAGCCAGACATGGTGGCATGTGCCTGTAGTCCCAGCTACTCAGGAGGCTGAGGCAGGAGAATGGCTCGAGCCTAGGAGTTTGAGGGTGCAGTTAGCTATGAAGATGCCACTGCACTCCAGCCCAGGCAACAGAGCGAGACCCTGTCTCAAAAAAACAAAAACAAAAACAGCAGAATCCTTTAGAGTCAAGATGACAACACTGACCCAAATTAGTAGAAATTATTTTCTCCTCAAAATTGATGTATCTGGGATGGCATGGTGGCTCACGCCTGTAATCCTAGCATTCTGGGAGGCCGAGGTGGGAGGATAGCTCAAGGTCAGGAGTTCAAAACCAGCCTGAGCAAGAGCAAGACCCCGTCTCTACTATAAATAGAAAGAAATTAATTGGCCAACTAAAAATATATAGAAAAAATTAGCCGGGCATGGTGGTGCATACCTGTAGTTCCAGCTACTCGGGAGGCTGAGGCAGAAGGATTGCTTGAGCCCAAGAGTTTGAGGTTGCTGTGAGCTAGGCTGACGCCACAGCACACTACCCAGGCAAAGAGTGAGACTGTGTCTCAAAAAAAAAAAAAAAGTTGATGTATCAGAACACCACCATTCCATTTATCCTTAGAATCCAAAATATATTGTTGGAAAATGACTAGGTGAGGTGTCGGGTACAATCTTTGACTGTGAAACAGAATTTTCTCTGTACTGAATCAACTATCCCATACAGAAACTGAATTCATAGCTTTGGTTTACTAATGTTATACCCTAACCAAATGTATAGTCAGAATCCCAACAGGAAACAGATGGCACACATAAATTAGGATAATTTGAAGATGGTTTATTTGCAAAGGGATGGACAGGATATAAAGGAACTACAAGGGATGGCAAGTTCCAGAGGCTAATAGCAATGGAGCTGTCACCACTCCTAATCTAAAAAGGATAACAAGAGAGGTTACTGGAACCCAAAAGAGAGTATCAGGTAGATTAGGCCAATTTGAGAGAAGTAGTGACTTCTTAAGGGATACAGCCAGCCTGAAGTTACTTTACAGGGAAGGAACAGGGGAAATAAATACCCTGATTCACTCTTTCCTTTCTCCTGCCTAGGCTTTCCACTGGCCCAGCTCAACGGGAGGCCAGAAGATATGGAAGCCCACTGATGCAATCCATATAGTTAAGTCTTCAAGGGGTAAGTCTGTATCTGGAGGGACAAATGGAAGACATATTACACATTGATAAATTAAATAACTACAAATAAAGTCCATTTTAAATGGTACTCAGTAAATGTTCCCAAAACATTTATGGAGTGCCAGTTAGGATAGGTACTTAATTTCTCAGGGGTAAGTTGATGGTCCTAAAATGATTCAAAGTGGTATTATCTGAGATGGGGCTTTGAAGGGAATGGGAAAGGGAAATTAGAGGTCATTCTCTGTAGAAAGAAAAAAGACTTACCTACTTCTTTCTCTCATACCAACCTTCTCTTCATATCAGTTGGGATATTTTTAGTTGCAAATAACGGAAAACTGACTTGGCCCTAACCAAATTGTCTTAAATAATAATGGGGACTTATTGGCTCACATAATTAAAAAGTCTAGAAGTAGGACACAATGCAGGGTGTGTTGATCCAGACACTAAACAATGTCATCAAAGAACAGGTTTCTTTATGTCACACCAATCTGACATCCACATTGTTAGGTTTCTCTTTTTCAGCTTCTCTCATGGTTATAGGTTGACTACCAGCACAGTGGAGGTTACATTCTTCCTGGTTTATAACCAGAAACTAGCTAAGATCATTTGCCCATTCTTTTTTTTTTTTTTTTTTTTGAGACAGAGTCTCACTTTATTGCCCAGGCTAGAGTGAGTGCCATGGCGGCGTCAGCCTAGCTCACAGCAACCTCAAACTCCTGGGCTCAAGCAATCCTGCTGCCTCAGCCTCCCAAGTAGCTGGGACTACAGGCATGTGCCACCAGGCCCGGCGAATTTTTTCTATATATATATATTTTAGTTGGCCAATTAATTTCTTTCTATTTATAGTAGAGATGGGGTCTCGCTCTTGCTCAGGCTGGTCTCGAACTCCTGAGCTCAAATGATCCGCCCACCTCGGCCTCCCAGAGAGCTAGGATTACAGGATTGAGCCACCTCGCCCGGCCCATTTGCCCATTCTTGAACAAATGACTATGACCAGAGGAAAGAAAGATGTTTGTGACCTTCTGCCAATTTAGGGATCAGCTCTAAAGCTGAAGGCATCAAAAAATCTGGGTAAGGTTAGGGAGAAGAAAAGAGGATAGTGGTCCTCAGTAAGCAAACAGTAAGTACTTAATGCACACCTTCATTTATGATGCTCCAGAAATACTAGACTTTTTCTAGTTCCTTAAGAGGAACTGGAGTACTAGAGTACTAAACTCTTTCCTGCCTCAAGGCTTTTGCGCATGCATTATTCTCTTCCCTCCTCCACCCTATAACCCCCAACCTAATAAAGTTGCCAGTTATTATATCATCACATCCTTTACTTTTTCTTCAGCTCACTTACAAGTTTTAAGTTATTTAATCTGTATAATAATTTTTTTTTATGTCTAACCACCTCATTGGACTATAAATTTCCTAATAGCAGGAACATGGTTTATTTTCTTCATAGCTGTATCCTTAGTGCCACAGTACCTGGGGCACAGAAGTCACTCAAATAAATATTGAATGAACAAATGAATGGTGCTAATAAGGTTGGCATACAGTGAATCCTTATTGAGTATGCATATCACCATAAATATGTACGCATATTGGTCACAAGTCAAAGAGATAATATTTTGCATGGACTGGAATTTTTTACATTTACTGGAATCCTAACTTGAATTTTATGAATCTGTATTTAAAATATTTTATTTATCCTTCCACCAAAAAAATCTACCCAATTGTTTTCTTGTAATAGTCTATAAGACTATTTTAAACTATAATTTTTACTTAATAGTATAAAACTATATCAATCATACCTTCTTTAAACTGCATATTTCAGATTCTTGTTTTTCATTTAAAGCTGAAAGTCTTTTGTTTAATTGCATTGCTTCCTGTACTGCAATATGAAAGGCATTTAGGAAATTATATTCAATGTACAAAGAAAGCATCACTACCATGAACAGGGAAAATATTACCACTGCAATGTATATAACAATCATTTAATTTAAATAATAATCATTAAACTGCCATTTACTATTACCAGAATAAGTTGAATTTATTTGTAATAACTTAAGTCCACTTAAACATTCCCTATTAAATATGCAGGTTTAAAATAAGATAGCACATACCATTTTGTTCTAACTTTTCATGATTCTCTTTTACCAATCCAAATTGACCTGTTATAGTGGCATAGTATTTCTCGATTTCATTTAGTTGCTTATGATAATCCTCTTTAGCCAGAAGATGTAACTGGACCTTTTGTTCCTATTTTGAAGAGTAATTTTAAATGTTATACATATAACACACACATATAAATATATATTAAAATATTTTGTGGTAAATAAATGTTGTTAACAATATACCATAAATGTCATGAAAAAGTACTGAGTACACCATACAGAGGAAACGTTAGGAGGCATTTCTAAATCTATATAAAACTAAAGCAAACATTTTTTTTCCTGTAACTAGTCACTTCAGGTTATATTTCCCATGTTTATAATTTTTCAAAATCAACTATTTATTAAAATGTTCATCAGTCCAGCACTAAGCAGAGTGGGGAGAAAATTAAAACAATATACTCTTGATACTTTAGGAAATCATTTTTTCTCTAAATCACCTGAATAATCAGGACCTAAATTACTGTTTTGATTCTTTGTCCTTTCAATTTGATAGCATAATTTTAATGTGCATTATCAAAACCCAAGTAATTTTTATGAGATCAATTTTAATGAATATAGCACCTTCTCACTACATTGAGAAATGAAATGATAAGGACAATATCTCTCACTGACAGGGAGACAATACAATATAGGAGAAAGTCTACTTAGAACTAGAGATAAAACTGGTAAAAATTGGACCCTACTTATATGAGCCTCCACTGCTTTCAGCTAAAGGAGCTAATTTTACCATACTTAGGAATATGACTAACTCTTAAAAAGAAACATATTAATAAAATCAATACCCTTGTTAAAGATTTATCTTGACTTGACATTAGCAGAATCATTGGTTTCACAATTTTCATCTATTTTTTTCCAACTGCTTCACCTTCTATGACAAGCAGTGCTAAACAAAGAACAGTGTAGGTCCCTAAATTAGCACTCAATCCTTATTTTCTGAATAAGCTGCTTTTGTTTATATAGGATTCTAACAGTGAAAATTTGTTACATTTCACTTGACCAGCATCCATTTCACTTACTAATGGTACCACAATTTACTTTACTGCAATACTTCTTCCTCATTATAATCTCACAGGACTAAAATTCAGGCATCCTACTCTATCCTAATCAAGAGAATGGCATATTACTCAAAATAAACCAATTGATTTTTACCTTCCTGAAATTTGAATCTTAAGCAAAAAGACTAAAGAAGGTCAGGGTGATCGTACCCAAATTGATATGAGACCTCTGTTGAGGGTTCCTATATCCTGTTTCACAAACTCTGGAATTACTCTGGCTCCTGTTCATTCTCAAACAATTCTTCACTCTCTAGTTGACTGTGAATGTCTCCACTAAATTTCTTTTTACTTAAGTTAACCAGAGCCATTTTGTACTGTTTAAAACCAAATACAGAGCACAGTGGTCAAAAGCTATCCTGCCTATGTTTAAATCCTTTCTCTGTGACTTAGTGTGACCTTGGGTAAATTATCTACCCTGTTTTTAAAGTGGCATCTATAATAGTATTTTTTCCTTATAGGGTTGCTATGAGAATAAAATGAATATATACAAAGCACTGAGAACAGAGCCTGTCACATAAAAAATCACAATTATAATGATTTATTATTCCTTAACTGACAAAAGTGTCAATAGTTGAACTTTCATTTAGAAAAAGAAAAAACCTTCTTCAATATTAATAAAGAACACACATTACAATTTAAGCTGTACCTAATATATTATCTTAGCAAGTCTGAAGGTAGTCTTAACTTTTTCAAAGTTACTTTTTAATGATTTTAAACAAAGTGATAACATCATTGGTAATGAACATATCAGTTGAAAGTTTCCCATACATTTTGTTGGGCTTTTCAAATTCCCTACTTAGTCATTTGAATTAATTGTGCAGCAGTTATAAATGCAAACAAGTTGACAAGTGTATTTAGCCTGGGAGAGCTTAGACCTACCTGGGTAGATAATGAACAATAGGCCATATATTCTTTTCTTCTAAAATACCATTTAATTCCTGATCTAAAGAGTTACATCAGCTCTCAGCAGATGCGTAGAAATCAAACATGATTTCACTGGAAATTGGGCCAACAGCATATTTTCAATTCAAGATGTTTTAAAATTTTTCAATTTAAATCTGTATTTGTGTAGCCTTTATTAGAACATTGTCTACTACATATTAATGCATGATCCCACAAAAGCTTTCTTAACCTTTCAGCTAAAAAAGTAAACAGGCAGTCAATGCTTGCAAAAGTTAATAATCCTGTTAACTAAAAATGTAGCAAAGATCAAAGACATTTCATGGGTAGTCCTTATGCACAGAGCTTTATAGACATTAATTGTGATATATCTATTCCAACATCCCTTGAGGCCAAAATTGAATTCAATGAAAATGAAGTTTCTTTTTTTTGCATGACACATTCTAATTTTCAAATATATTAGCCTATTTAATGGCCATGATAAACACTATTAAGACTTCCAAATCACATGGGCACCTATAGCTTATTAGCCCCTATATGCCTGTATGAAACTAGTTAGCTGCTCTGATTTAGTTTTGATAGAGAGATGAAGAGGTGAACTGTCAAGTTTGCCACTAATTGCATGACTGTCAAAGAATAATTTAAAATCTTTGGGAAACAGCAAAAAAAAGTAATTAGTAATCACACCCAAGAGATGTAAGAACATTTTTAAAAATACAAATAAATTGATGTTACTATTATTAAAACTTTAATATTACATATATTTTAATAGTAAAGATTACTTTACTGAGATGACTTAATAGTTAAGTATATATTGTTTTTGTTCTTTTTACTTCCATGAATTGATTCAAATTATTATTTCTTTTACACCACTTTACTACTAAATCAAAGAATCACAAGAAAATAATGTCAGGATTCACTGCTTTCTAAATAAATGCATATCTCATTTTAAATAAATCTAATCTATGAAAATCAAAATTAGAGAAATAACACACAGCACATGCATAATTACGTACATGTGTAGTCAAAATTTTACTTTAAAGTCTTGAGGCATTTAAAATAGGAATGATTTTTAAATATTTACACACAAATTTTTAGAAATATATTTACTAACATATAAAATTCGATTTTTAAAAACCTATGGCATCCTTAAGATACCTTTCCCTTTTTATTTATTTATTTTTTTTTTTTTTGAGACAGAGTCTCACTTTATTGCCCAGGCTAGAGTGAGTGCCATGGCATCAGCCTAGCTCACAGCAACCTCAAACTCCTGGGCTCAAGCAATCCTGCTGCCTCAGCCTCCCAAGTAGCTGGGACTACAGGCATGTGCCACCAGGCCCGGCTAATTTTTTCTATATATATTAGTTGGCCAATTAATTTCTTTCTATTTATAGTAGAGATGGGGTCTCGCTCTTGCTCAGGCTGGTCTCGAACTCCTGAGCTCAAATGATCCGCCCACCTCGGCCTCCCAGAGAGCTAGGATTACAGGCTTGAGCCACCGCGTCCGGCCACCTTTCCCTTTTTAGTCACAAGTATAGGCATAGATCACTTAAGAAATCTAAAGTTATGCTAATATGTGTGTACAGATATACATATTATAATCATGAAGTTATTTCCAGACAAGTCTTTCAGTTTCTACATTCTACTCTGAAAGAAAATATGGGTTTATTTCAAACCATATCAAGACCTTCAATATTGAAACTGCTTTAATTTAATAAAGAAAAAGAAATGATGTACAAAAAGAGAAATATGACTTAAAGATGTTTGACAAGCTTTTACTTTATTAAGCTGTATTAGCTACTCGGTTATACAACAGTAACCTATAAATTCAATTATATAACATAGTCATCTATATAGTAATCACTGAACTCAACAGGAAAGATTTTTATCAATGACCAAATCACCATTATGGCTAAGGTTCTAAAGATTCTCTTTAACATGCTTTGTTGCATTCTTATTATTGATAATAATTGTGATTTTTTTCAAGGGGAAGGTTTAGGTACTTTTTGGGATAGACAAGTCTTTTCATTCATGATTGTGTTAACTTATCTAGGAACATATCACCACCTCTAACAAGAAAATCAACTTACTGAATTCCCAGAAGACAGAAATTTACTAGCAGTTTAAGGGCTCACCTACAGGAGATCATACACTTTAAAAGTCATAATGCTATTTTATAATATATATAAAAATGTATAGAGAAAATATTACTTTTAACTTTTAATAAAAAAATATTCTGCCAAAATAAGCACAAAATATTAAATATTTCAATATATAAAACTATTTTAATGAAAAGTGATATAATGCTTTAAACTATTAGAAAAAATATTATGACTATAACTCAAAAGTGATTTTGGTAGGTATAAAGGTTCCAATTCACAATAACAAAAAGCTCAAAAGTGGCCAAAAACTAGAATAACTTTTCTTAGTTTCCCTGTTCTTTAAAGATTATAAGCATTTGTTTGATGAAATTTTAAAGTGGAATAAAACACGTTTTATGTTGCCTTTGATCTTTAACTTGTAGCCTTATCTCCCAGGTCAAAGGGTACATTATTCAATTTCACTGTATTTTGTGTAAAACCACTGTTGCGTTGAAGATGACTTTCAGTACAAATGTCATGGTACTTAAAACTAAACCAGAATCTAGTTTTTCAGTGTCTTAATTAAAATCACAGTTTAAAATAGTCTGACAATATTATTTTTATTCTTTCCAGTTGAACAGTAACAGAATTTTCACATCTTTTATTTGATCAAGCTTATCAATCTTTCTATGGCTCTTTTATTTTCTAACATACCAAAATAATTCCAAGAAGCAAAACACTTACTTTATGTAATGTCATAAGGAATAATGTCTCATTTCTTACTTCTTATATATTAATATATATAAGCCTTACTCGAAAATTAATTTTACTTGCTTTACATATTGCTTCAAAGAATGAAGAAGACTAAATAGCATAAACCCACCCAAATGCCCTCTCAAGATTTAAGCAGATATAGGAGAATTTTGCTCATTAAAAAACACAGAAAAAAAATCCTTCTAAATCAAACAAGGCTACAAAGGAAGAATATCATAAAATTCCATAAATAATTCCATAAATAGTCCATAAAATGTTATGCTGTAAAAACAAAAATATTAATTTTTAATACACTATATAAGAGGAATGCACAATAAACACTTGTTGAACAAAGAAGGATCAGGACCACATCCCGAGTGTAGTACTACATCCCATGTGTAGAATGATAAAAGGTTGAGTGCCATATTCCAAATACCACTTCATATATTTCAATTTTTTCAGGCTATAATTAACAACTACATATTTGCATAAATACCTAGAAAAGATATCATTGAAATAAGAGACTTTAGAATTTGGTGTTTTTCTTTCTTTCTTTTTTTTTTTTTTGTAGAAACTGGGTCTTGCTATGTTGCTCAGGCTGGTCTCAAACTTCTGGCCTCAAGCAATCATTCTGCCTCTGCCTCCCAAAGTGTTGGGATTACAGGCATGAACCACCACACCTGGCCTGGTTGCTTGTTTTTAATAGACTGTTTCAGGGAACTCTGTAAAATTTTATGATATACAAGTTGAGTATCCCTTATCCAAAATGCTGGGCCAAAAGTGTTTTGGATTTGGACTTTTTTTCTAGACTTTGGAATAATTGCATTATACTAGCTGAGCATCTCAAATCAGAAAATCTGAAATTCAAAATACTCCAATGCGCATATCTTTTGAGCACCATGTTGGTGCTCAAAATGTTTCCAATTTTGAATTCTTGAATTTGGGATGCTCAACCTGTATAAGCACTATATAATCTGGAAATAAATTTGTGAAATAATTCATTTACGCAAGATTTGAAATCAAGTCAGGCCTTTAAAGCAGGTAGCAACATTCAGTTTCAACTACTCCTTTTTTAACTATAAAAGTCACATTTATATTCACAAAAATACTAAGCACCTTATGTTACTAATTCAGGGGGGGAAATATATATATTTTATAATTTCCTTACCATTTCATTCACTTTCTTCTGTAAAGAATATTTAGAAACCTTGAAAAATGAGGGGAAAATCTCATTAAAATTCTTTAATTATCTACAACAAATTCCTTCTGATTTTAAAATTATATGCTCTAAAATGTGGCATTTATCTTCTATATAGCATTAATTTTTAGTGGCACTTTTTCCAAAATTTTATTTATAATAATCCTCTTCCTTATAACAAAAACAATATATTCATATATTTATTCAACACATATTTATGGCACCTACTATATGCCAGGCACTTTCCTAGACTCCTAGGATACAGCAGTGAACAAAACAAAGTCTTTGCCCTTAAGAAACTTTCTTTCTAGTAGGGGTGGTGGTAGATTGACAATAAATACAAGTAAAAAGCATAATATGTTAGGGATAACGACTAAGACAAAAATGAAGCGAGAGAGAGAGGGAGAGCAGTCTAGGAGAGTTTGCTACTTCACATAATATTAGCTCTTCATTGTAGATGATTTTTTTTAAAAGATAAGCAAATTCCAGAAGAGCTTTTGGAATAAAAATAAATAATTTTTAAAAGCTAAAAAAAAGATAAGCATAAGAATAAAAACTCTTGTAAACCATCTCACAACCCAGAGATAAGTCATGAACACTTTGATATGTCCAGATTTTTGTATACATTTATACTTTAAAAGAGAGCCAGTTACTATTTTGTAACCTATTTTTACTTAATACATAATAAATAGCTTTCTATGACAAATATACAACCTAATTTTTAATGGCTACATAGTATTCCATTGTTTAACTTTACCACAGTTTAACTAAATGTTACCATGTTTCAATTGTATACTATTATGAATTATTCTGAAATAAACATACTTGTACCTAGCTATTCATATTAGAATTCCAAGAAGCAGAATTCCTAAGGTTTATTCTTTTTTTATTTGAGACAGAGTCTCGCTTTGTTTCCCAGGCTAGAGTGAGTGCCCTGGTGTCAGTCTAGCTCACAGCAACCTCGAACTCCTAGGCTCAAGCAATCCTCCTCCCTCAGCCTCCCGAGTAGCTGGGACTACAGGCATGCGCCACCATGCCTGGCTAATTTTTTTCATATATATTAGTTGGCCAATTAATTTTTTTCTATTTATAGTAGAGACGGGGTCTCGCTCTTCCTCAGGCTGGTTTCGAACTCCTGACCTCAAGCAATCCTCCTGCCTTAGCCTCCCACAGTGCTAGGATTACAGGCGTGAGCCACTGCGCCTGGCCCAGTTTATTCTTTTATAGACTTTTAAAAATTGTTACATAGTTCTCCAGGGTGGTTAATCAAATTAAACTCCAACCAGCCATGTATGAGTGCTTGTTTTCTTATACTTTCTACTTATATTTGCTAAACTTTAAGCAAGAGTACAATAATTACTTCACATTTCCTATGAAATTTTTTAGCGTACTGCCATGAATGAGCTGATAATTTTATTTTGGTAAAATGGGTTATATATGATTCATTTCTTTAAAAAATATTGAATCCTTACTGGAAGTAAAGCATTGGTGTAGACATTGGGGGTACAATAATGCTGGACCAAAAAAGAATCCTGCCCTGTTTAAATTGTGGGCAAGATAGACAGTAAGTAATATAAGTTAAAAATATATGTTATATTAGATGACATTGATAAATGCTAAACAAAAATAATAAATCGGATTACAGAGATCAGAAAAGGCCTTTCTGAGACAGCAACTTTTGAGTAAAGACTTGGATAGAAGTAAGGAAGAACATTTCAACAAGTTCAAAGGCTCTAATATGGGACAATGCTGAGTGTGTTCAAAGAACAGCAAGGAAGCCCATGTGGCTGAAATGGAGTAAGCAAGGGGAAGAACAGCGAAAGATGAGTTCAGAGAGGAGCAAGGGAAGGTAGCGGGACTCAAATATTGAAATTGGGGCAGAAGAAGTTAAACTATCACTCTTTGCTGACAGTATGATCTTATATCTAGAAAACCCCAAAGATTCTGCCAAGAGATACTGGAATTGACAAGTAAATTCAGCAAAGTCTCGGGTTACAAAATCAATGTACATAAATCAGCAGCATTCACATATACCAACAACAGCCAAGCTAAGAACCAAATCAAAGACTCAATGCCTTTCACAATAGCAACAAAGAAAATAAAATACCTAGAAATACATTTAACTAAGGAGGTGAAATACCTCTACATGGAAAACTACAAAACACTGAGGAAGGAAATAGCAGAGGATGTAAACGGATAGAAAACCAACCATGTGCACAGATCGGTAGAATCAATACTGTTAAAATGTCCATACTACCCAAAGCAATCTACAGATTTAATCCAATTCCTATTAAAATACCAACATCATTTTTCACAGATCCAGAAAAAATAATTCTACACTTCGTATGGAACCAGAGAAGACCCCGTATAGCAAAAGCAACCTTAAGCAAAAAGAACAAACTGGGAGGCATCAAGACCAGACCTAAAGCTATACTACAAGGCTATAGCAATCAAAACACCATGGTAGTGGCACAAGAACAGAGATATAGACCAATGGAACAGGACTGAGAGCCCAGATATAAAACCATCCTCATATTGCCATCTGATCTTTGACAAAGCAGACAAAAACATACACTGGGGAAAAGAATCCCTATTCAATAAATTGTGCTGGGAAAATTGGATAGCCACATATAGAAGACTGAAACAGGATCTACACCTCTCACCACTCACAAAAATCAACTCACAATAGATAACAGACTTTAACCTAAGGCATGAAACCATAAGAATTCTAGAAGAAAATGTTCAAAAAACTCTTACAGACATAGGCCTAGGCAAAGTATTTATGAAGAAGGCCCCAAAAGCAATCACTGCAACAACAAAAATAAATAAATGAAACCTGATTAAATCAAAAAGCTCCTGCACAGCCAAGAAAACTATCATTAAAGTGAATACACAACCTATAGAATGGGAGAAAATATTTGCATGCTATACATCCAATAAGGGCAAATAATTAGAATCTATATAGAACTCAGGAAAAATTAGCAAGAAAAAAAATCAAACAACCCCATTAAAAAGTGGGCACAGGACATGAACAGAAACTTTTCAAAATAGGATACACTAATAGCCAAAAAACATATGAAAAAAATGCTCAACATCTCTAATCATCAGAGAAATGCAAATCAAAACCACAATGAGATATCACTTATCTCCAGTGAGAATGGCTTTTATCAAGAAGTCCCAAAACAACAAATGTTGGTGTGGATGTAGAGAGATGGGAACACTCACACACTGCTGGGATATTGCAAACTAGTACAAACTCTATGGAAAGTAGTATGGAGATATCTCAGAGAAATAAAAGTAGAACTGCCATTTGATCCAGCAATCCCACTACTAGGTATTTACCCAAAGGAAAAAAGGACAGTCTATAAAAAAGACATCTGCACTCAAATGTTTATAGCAGCACAATTCACAATTGCAAAGATGTGGAAACAACTCAAGTGCCCGTTGGTATAAGAGTAGATTAATAAAATGTGGCATATGTATGCCATGGAGTACTACTCAACCATAAAAAAAAATGATGAACTATCTCTTATATTATCCTGGACGGAGCTGGAGCCCATTCTATTAAGTGAAGTAACACAAGAATGGAAAAACAAACACATGTACTCACCATTTAATTGGTACTAATCGATCAAAACTTATGTGCACATACATGCAAGTAGCGGTCATCCGGTGTTAGGTGAGTGGGAAGGGGGAGGAGGAAATTGGTAAACTCACATCTAACAGGTGTGGTGCGCACTGTCTGGGATATGGGCATGCTTGTAGCTCTGACTTGGGTGGTACAAAGGCAATTTACGAAACCAAAGCGTTTGTACACAACCCCATAATATTCAAAATTACTAAAAAAGAAAACATGAGCAAATTCCTTTATAGTGAATGCCCTTCTACCATGACAAGCTCCAAAAGCCATAAAAGAAAAATAAATGAACTTACTTATGGCAAAAATTAAATAAAAAGCTGAACAAACAAAATCTAAAACAAAAAGACAAATGACAAACTAGGAAAAATTATATGAATCTCAGATCACGGATCCAATGAACTTATTTCTAGGAAATGGAAATGGCTGTAAAAAGACCAACAACACAAAAGAAAAATAGGCATGAACAAGCAGTTCGCACAAAAAGCAATACAAATGGCATCTTAAAAATACTGACTCCTAATCAATAAGCATATTTTGTCTCACTATTTATATCTTTATTTTTTCTGAGCAATGTTTTATAGTTTTCAGTTTACAATATGGCACATTATTCATTAAATTTATCCCCAAGTATTCCCTAAGTTTTGCTGCTGACATAAATTGTATCATAAGTGTATTTCAGTTTCTGATTATGCATTGCAATAGAAATACAATTAATTTTTGTATTCCATGACCTTGCTAATGTCACTTATTAGTTCTAGTACCTTCTTTGTAGATGCTATCAAGTTTGGTATAAAATGGCCATTTTGTCTGCAAAAAAAGACAGTTTTGCTTTTTCCTTTCTAATCTGTATGTCTGTTATTACTTTATCTTGCCTTATTACAGAATTCTATATCCAGAGAAAATATTCTTCATGAACAAAGGTAAAATAAAAACATTTTCAGATGAGGAAAACTAAGAAAATCTATCACCAGAAGACCTGGTCTAAAAGAAGTGCTAAAAGAATTTCTTTGGACAGGAAGGAAATCATAACAGAAGGAAACTTAGAGCCAGGAATAAAGGCTGAAACTTCTGGGTAAATATAATAACCTATTCTTTCCCTCTTGACTTTTTAAAGTTATATTTGATGGATGAAAGAAAAAATTATAACACTGTCTGATATGATGCTTAATGTACAGAAAGGTAATATTAAGATAACTGTATCATGAAGTGCGAAGGGTAGAATGGTGGTTAAGGTTTCTACACTCCACCTAAAATAGTAAAATGTTCCTGTAAGTAGCCTGTGACAATTATGTATGTTTCTATATCTATATATAAATACACATATACACACACAAATACATTTTGAAATCCCACCTAGAGTAACCACTATAGATATTATAAAAGAGATATGCTAAAATACCTACACCTGCAAGTCTTATTCATACCCTTCAGCTAAGAATGATCATCTCCAGCTTCTTGTACAAAATCAATTGTTAACATTCTTCCTTACTTTCTCTTCATTGTGTTTATACACACACATACTTTTTGGTTTTTTTAAATTATCTGAAACTAAGTTATAGCTATTAAGTAATTTCACCCATAAATATTAATACTTCATCATGCATTTTCTAAAAATAAAAACTTTCTGGCATATAGCCATAATACTAATATTATACCTAAGAAAGTTAACAATTCAATAATACTATCTAACATATAGTCATATTCAAATAGCCCCCAATAGCCTTCTCAATTTTTTTATTGGCTATTTTTTTCCTTGACCCAGGATCTAATGAAGGTTCATATATTGCATGTGGTTGCTATATCTCTTTGTTCTCTTTTAATCAAAAGTAGTTCCCCTCACCTTTTTTGGGGGAAAGGGGTTTTGTTTTTTCATGACATTGAAGTTTTTGAAAAGGCCAATTGTCTTACAGAATGTCCCATACATTGTGATTCTGTCTCATTGTTTCTTCATAATTAAATTTCAGTTAATATTTTTGGCAAGAAAATTACACAGGTGAAGTTCTGTACTCTTTATTCTGGACCCATGGAAAGCCTGTATCATTATTAACATTGCTAGACTTCATCACTTGATTAAGGTGGTGACCTTCAGCATCCTTCCATTATAAAAAATATATCTTGCTCTTTGTAATTAATGTCTATAGGGTGATACTTTGAAATCATGTGAATATCTTCATTTGACTAGTTACTTCATTTAATTTTTTGTCTTCCCCACTAGATTGTAAGCTTTACAAGGGCAGAGATTTTTGTCTTTTTAATTCATTGCTATATCCTCAATCCTGATAAAAATGTTTGGCACATAGCAGACATTCAATAAATCTATATTGAATGAATCATCATTAGCTGAATACCTCTGTATTCTCTACAAGACCACAAACAACTTAAGGGCAAAGGTGATGTTTTCTTAATCTTTGTATTTGTAGAAAATAAGCACAGTACATACCACATAATATTCAATTAATGCTATTTTAATTTTTAAGGACCATGAGTAAATAAATCAGTTACAAATATAGGCCTTACATGTTTTCCTCATGTATAAAGTGTTAAAAACTCTATTTAACTGTATTACTACAGGAAATAATGAAAGTTATTTTAACATTTCTTCTTAAACTATGATAAAGCAAAAATCCTAATTTGAAATTCAAGGTTCTCAGGAAAAAAGTATTAAATTATATAATACATACAAATTTTTGTCAGCTTTGTCAGCTTCATATTTAATGGTGTTTTACTGATACAATGTTAAAACGCCAAATTCCTCTTTAAGCAATACTAAGTTACTTTACCTGTAATGCTTTTAATGTTTCCTTCAAACCTTCTATTTCTTTTTCTTTTATTTCTGTAGCAAGTTGATATTTTCCCTTTAAATAAAAGACTATATTTCAGTACTTTCCAACATAAATGATATTACAAAAGGGTAAAATATAAGAGCTCAAGAACCAAAATCTCTACTTTAAACCTAAAACTTCACAGGCTTTAACCTCGTATGTACACTACAAATTACATTTCTAATAACTTAAAAATATCATAAAATTATAATAAGGTCATTATATGTTATAATTATCATGAAATGGAATGTCATATTATAACAAATCATTTTATCAGTAGAGCATTCCTGAGAACATAAACTTTATAATTGTTTAATTTGTACAACTAAAATAAATATATTCTAATAAATAAAATGCACGTACATTTATCTTATGACTGTAAGGATATGGGAGAATTTTTAAAAGAAGGTCTTTTGCTAAAAATAATAAACTATAAATTATTGTAAATGATATGTTCACTGATATAATAAAATATGTATTAACTACTAGATAGCTAGAGAAAATATTTAGTGCCAGATAAATTTCTAGGTTTGCTGAAGTTGTATCCTCTTTGCCAGATGGTCTTCACCCAGATGTAAGTCACTTCAACATTTTTTAAAAAAGGTAATCACATTGAAAAGTCACTAGAAACATACTATAGTTAATAGAAACATTGTAGTAGCATGGTAAGAACATTAATTTGGGGGCTGAAGATGTCTGAGTACTAGTCCCAAATTTGCCATTTCAAAGTGAGACCTTTGGCAAGTCATTTAATCTTGCTAGGCCTCAGTATTCTGAATTGTAAAAGGACAGAAGACAAGTAACATGATTATTTTGGGTCCTGTTTCCAAGATTTTAAGCAGCTAACCTTCTCCATTAGTTTATTACTAATGCTCTTTTCTATTATGGTAAACAACTGATAATTAAATATATTTAGCTATGTTTTAAATTATTTTAA
The DNA here is from genome assembly GCA_008750895.1 of Mirza zaza. Taxonomy (NCBI): domain Eukaryota; kingdom Metazoa; phylum Chordata; class Mammalia; order Primates; family Cheirogaleidae; genus Mirza; species Mirza zaza. The sequence continues at coordinate 23,524 of VSMD01137381.1, read as the reverse complement.
AAAATTAATAAATACCTTTTCTTCTTCCAAGGCACACATCTTCATTTGCAACTGATAAACAATTTTAAAAATTAAAATACAGGTAGGTAAACTGTTAACAGTGATTTACACTGGTCAGTGAAGAGTTCAGAAACATTTTACACATCTATATTGTTTGAACTTAATATAATGTGAATATGTTACTTTCAGATTCAGAAAATAAAATAAAGATATAAAAGTTGATAAAAAAGCCCATCAGCCAGGCATGATATAGTCCCTGCCTGTATTCCTAGCACTCTGGATGGCAGAGGTGAGAGAACTGCTTAAGGTCAGGAGTTCCAGACCAGCTTGAGCAAAAAGCGAGACACCATCTCTAAAAAAAAATTAGCAGGCATAGTGGTGCACACCTGTTGTCCTAGTTCTCAGGAGGCTGAGGCAGGAGGATCACTTGAGCCCAGGAGTTTGGGGCTGCAGCAAGCTATGATGATGCCACTGCACTCTAGCCATAGTGACAGAGCAAGATGCTGTCTAAGGGAAAAAAGTCAGTCAGTAAATGAACAATTCATTTATTTTTAAATCTTTTTTAGAGACAAGGTCTCACTATATTATCTAGGCTATACTCCAACTCCTGGGGAGCAAGTGATCCTCCTGCCTCAGCCTCCAAAGCAGCTGGGGACCAGAGGTGCACACCACTGCACCTGGCTGTAAATGGACAATTTAATCACACTGATTAGAGATATCAATCAACCTTGATAGTTTCATTTTCCCTTCCAGAAGTTTTTTCCTTAAATGTCTGAATATTTTGCCATCTACTCCTAAATAATAGCATGTATCATTTTCTGAAGGTATAATTTTTTGAATTAATATCATTTGTATTTGCATTGACAGTATGTATGTTCTGAAAATTTTTTTAAACTCATGCAGTGGTCTAATGACTTTTAAAAAAATGATATTTCAAAATAGAAAAATGAAAGTATATGTGCCAAAGGAAAATTATGAAATATTCTAAGCAGCAATAAGGATATTAGCTAAAATTTTCAAGAAATAAAGTTTTTCATTGGAACTTCCTATATCCTTTTTCGCACTTCTCACTTATATTTAAGAACCCTTTCTATGAGGTAAACACAAACAAAAAACAATGCAAAAAAAAGAACACAAGAGCACTTTCTCCTCTACCCTTCAGAAATGTGTATTCTTACCTTGTGATAGCAGAGACACAGACTTGCTCTTTCCTAGAGAATACTATGCTATGCTTTTGGCTTCTGCTTCCTTACTCTTCAAATAAAACTCCCTAACTTTGGTTAGGTCTATCTCAAATTAAAGGAAGTAAGTCTGTCATTTGTTTAAACAAATTCACACAAAGGTGTAAATTATCAAGAACCTTTAACCCACTAGTGACATAAATTATATAGGCTTATTTCTTCAGGTGCATTTCTTTTTCTAAATACACACACTTGTATAGAGATGAAGATAAAAAAGAAGGAAAAAAAGAAAAAATGACATGAGATAAATATAAGGAAAAAACTTTCAGAGAATGTTTTACATGAACACATTTTATTAAACTAGTATTTTCTAACTAGGAACTAAAGAAAAATTTGAGACAGTCAAGAAGAGCTACAGAATTCAAATTGGTTGAAGGTGTTGCTATTAATTTATTCAATCTTTTCTTTCTATTTTTCTACTTTTATTTCTTAGTTACTGATGGTTGACATTTACCGAGGCTTCGGCATATAATAATCACCTCTCCTCATCCTTGACATCCCCCTACTTACATCTCAATTTTTCATCATAATGTTATCAATCTACTTGGGTAAAGTGGGGTAATACGAAAAAGGTAAGATTCTAGGATAGTCTAATAAAAGAGAGAAAGAGGAAAGAGCAGGAGGAAAGAACACAAACACACACAACCCAGTTACTTAAATTATTTAAGACAGATGAAAACACATCTCCATCTCCAAGAAAACAGATTCCCCAATTTCCCTCAACTAACTTATTCAACTATTATATACTTTATTATCAGTTGTTATTCAAAATAACTTTATTCATTTCCTACTTTCCATAATACCATCTTGTCTTTTTCATCTTTGGTGAGTATGGAGAACACCTTGCCATAATATTCACGGAAGGAAAAGGAAATGGAGTATTTATAACTGTAGTTCTTGTCTATCCGTATGAAATTACCTGCTTTTTAAAAACAGCCATCGCTTCTTTGTGTTGCTTTGCTAATGCTTCGTTTTGATTCTGAAGAGTTTCCTATTTTAAAAATTACAAGAAGTTAAAATATAAATTCTAGTAACTCAATTTTAAATCTTAATTGCATTCACAATTTAAATAAAACTTAAATATACTTTTTGCCTATATTATGTGATGCTCTTGAAATGCAACTTCAAACCAATTTTATTATTTTTTAATTGTCATGGAATCGTTATACAAAAATATTGCTTCCAGTTGCTTCTTCATGATAAAAACACATTGCTTTTTAAATTTTTAAAATGGACATGATTGCTTTGAAGCTTTCCTCAAGGAAAGCTTTCCTCTTTTAACTAAAAGTTATTATAAAATTAACATAAGGAGACTATATAGGCTTAGAATTTCCAGAGAAACAAATGTTATTATCTAAGCACTAATGCTTACCTGTCAACATATACATCTTTAAATTCACTGAAATAATTTTTTATAAAACCAAAACTACCCCAGGGAATTTTTGGAAAAAAAACCCCACATATATGACTCCATTTTTTTTCTTCCCTTCTCCCCCCTTTTTTGGTGGAAGTTGTATGTTCTGTTCTTTAGAGTCAAGATGACTTTAAATTTTTTCTTCTATATTTGTCAAAGTTAATAACTCTTATTTTAAAATTAGGCCTCAAAGTGGCAAATTTTTTAAGTTTTTCAAATTTTTCAAAGTGGTACTTTCAAATTTATCTTGTATTTGCCTCCAGATTTCTAAATAATTACGTTATCAATTTTAAAAGCGTATGTATTGATCTCCTGTTATGAAAGTTGGAAGTTTAGCTTTTTTATACAACCATTACCCCACACTACCTCCCCTATTCTTCCAATAGAGTTATATCAAAATTGTGGCTTAAATCAATACTCATTATTTACACTGCCATGACTACGTAATTATTATTCAATGTTAAGCCATGTAGTATGCCATGATATTTTTATTTCCATACAACTTTTTTTCTGAAGTTACTAATTAGTTTAAAATATTTTAATTCCCACAGCCAATTAAAAAAATTAATACTGCTTGTTCCATGATCTGTATTCAGTTGGCTCATATTATTAGATGCAAAAAAAAAAAAACTGAATGAAAAAGGCAAAGAAAGAAGATCCCAAGAATGACTTAGGAAATCTCGAACTATATAGAAAACCATACAGATTTAGAAAAGCTTTAGATATTTGACAAAATCAGAGGCTATCCCCAAAGTTTTTCCTGTGAAAATAAAGTTAACTCTAATCCAGTCCTGCAAGGAAGAAGGAAAGAATGAGTCAATTGGAGACTTCAGGAATAGGCTTTTTGTGGAGTAGATTCTGAAGATGTAACATCTAGCTCTTCCCTTTTTGTGAATGGTCTTAAATCCAAAAACAGGGGATTTAATAGGCAACAAATTTGAAATGGGAAATAGCTATATTGCCAAATCTCCAAATCTAGATCTTCAAAAAGGGCTTAGAACAAAAGCAGAATAAACTGATGGCTTTACAGATAAAACAACTAAATACTCCCACTATAATTCATCGAGCACGGGGAGGAATGGACCTCTTGGTAAAGACACCTATAGCTACTTATTATAAGCAGAAAAGACATTATAAAAATAATTGTCATGTTCTAGCTAAGAAAATAAAGGGGGAAAAAAATCAAGTGGGCAAGTCAGCGGTACCGCTCTGGGAGAAAATCATGCACCAACTTCTCATTTTATCCTCAAACTTGCAAAGAGAAATTTCTCTAAATATTAAAAGAAACCTCTCCCTCAGAGTGAATGAACTACTCAGATAGTGGGTATCTCTAATAATCCACAGATTATTAGGCTTTGTTCAGCCTATAAGTGTTACCCTTGGATCCCCAAATAAGAAATATTTTCTCCTTTGTGACATCATACCCATTAACTTAAAAGATCGAGATCTATTATGTAAATAGAATTGCAAAATTAAATTCTCCCCTGATCTTTTTTGTAAGATCCCTGAGGACTTTCCTATTCATAATCAGATCATAGCTAATTTGCATATTGACTTATTGGTACACTTGTGCATGATCAAACCAAATTGTAGAGCTCCGTGAAGTGGTACCTTTGTGGGCAAAAAGTTTTACTGATATTGGCAGCGAAGTTCAGATCAACCCATCTAAACATCTACCTACATTTACAAAATACCTCTAAAACCAGAAGCCAAAAAAGAACAAAAGCTGATAGTCCAAAGGAGAAAGGATGAATCATACATTCTATCAGTCTTTAAACACTCTTGCTTCCCAGTCAAGAAACCAAATTAAGTGAGAATAAAGATTTGTTCAGGACCTTAAGGCCATAAACAAAGTAAAAATTTTACTCACTTCTTCATAGTACTAAGCCCAAATACTATTTTATCTTCAGTGCTACCTGAGGCTGCATATTTTACCACTATATTTTATTTTTATCACTATATTTTAACACCATATGTATTCTGCTTTCTATGGTGTCCCTTTAAATCAAGATAGTCAACACCTATTTGTTTTTTCCTGGGAAAGTCAACAATTTACCTCTATAGTTATACCTCAGAGATTTAGTGAGGAACCTTAAGGACCTTAAATTTCCCTGTAACACTATAGTTATATATATGTGGACAAGGTTGTGCTGTGCTCTAAAGATGAGGAGCTCGAAGACTGATTCCATTTATCAACTTACTGTTTTAGCAAAGACATGAAAATTCCAAAAAAAGTTTAGAATTTTATCAGAATAAAGTAAACTATTTTTGGTATGATTTATCCCAAGGGGGTGAATCTATCACTTCTGATGAATTACAACCCATTCAATTATTTTCCAAGTCTGGTTACTAAGAGACAATTAAGAAGTTCTCTGCATTTCACTGGCCACTGCAGACACTGGGTTCCAAACATATCTAAAATCACTATATCTCTATATAACTTAAGTCCTCAATAATGGAATCTCTCCCTCAGGAACTTAAACAACAATTTTATGATTTAAAAATTGCTCTTCAACAGCCCCCCTCCTTGGGGCCTTCCTAATCATCATAAAGCTTTTTTACCTATTTGTACCTGAGCAATGTAGATAAGCCCTTAATACTCGAATAGAACACCACAAGGAATCCTCAGAATCCAATTTCTTACTACAGTCTTCCCTTAGACCTACTGGCAAAAGCCAACTCCTTGTCTAAGGGCAATATTATCAGCTGCTAAATTAGTAGAGGCTTCTACTGGCTTAGTTTAAGGATTTGTTTAAATTTCATGGTTCCTCATCCTGTACAATCTTTGTTGCTTACTAAAAACACAGTTCTTAAGAAGTACGCTCACCTCCTATGAACTCTTATTACTTTCTCCCCCACATATTTCCACTCAGTACTATAATACCTTAAAGCCCTCTATTAGAAAAATATCACATAATTTCACTTACATATGGAATCTAAAATGTCAAACTTTAGAAGTTGAGAGTAGAATGGTGATTAACAGAAGCTGGGAGGTGGGAGATGTGGGGTGGAGGAAACCGGGAAATGTTGATCAAGGGATACAAAGTTCCAGTTAGACAAGAAGAATAAGTTTTTGAGATCTATTGCACAGCATGATAACCATAATTAATAAGTATATTTTTAAAAAACTACAAAAACATAAGTATGTGAGGTGATAGATATGTTAATTAGCTTGATATCACCATTCCACTACATGTATGTGTATACATACACACACACACATATAGGTATACCAAAACATCGAATTGTACCCCATAAATATATACAATTCTTTAATTAAAAAATAAAAATTTAGGCCGGGCGCGGTGGCTCACGCCTGTAATCCTAGCACTCTGGGAGGCCGAGGTGGGCAGATCGTTTGAGCTCAGGGGTTCGAGACCAGCCTGAGCAAGAGCGAGACCCCATCTCTACTATAAATAGAAAGAAATTAATTGGCCAACTAATATATATAGAAAAATGTAGCCGGGCATGGTGGCGCATGCCTATAGTCCCAGTTGCTTGGGAGGCTGAGGCAGCAGGATTGCTTGAGCCCAGGAGTTTGAGGTTGCTGTGAGCTAGGCTGATGCCACGGCACTCACTCTAGCCTGGGCAATAAAGTGAGACTCTGTCTCAAAAAAAAAAAAAAATAAAATAAATAAAATAAAAAAAAAATAAAAATTTAAATAAAGAGGCATGAAAACTTTAAAAATACCTAATTTACTCATTCCTCTTTTTTAATTTTTAATTTGCAAAAGCTATGCAATACTATGACAATTGCACCCTAAAATTGCTAATAAGTCTGTCATATAATCTTACCTAATTTTACAGACATGCACACATGATCAATTTGACTTTTTATATATTATTCATTTTATATATGTATACATACACATATGGTGTTAATTTTATATATAGCATATAAAGATTTGAATTTAAAAAGGTTAAAATTAAATGTTTTTATCTCTTAATGAAAATATATATATATACACACACACATACACACTAAAGTCTTAAGAGAGATGAGGATTGAACAGAGTACTTGGCAAACTTTCTTTCAAGGCATAGTTTGAAGATCAGTAACTTCCTATGTAAAATATCTCTTTGATCTTTATTTCTCACAAATGTTGCTTACAGAGAAACTTTTTTTTAAAAGTCTGGTACTCTTTCTCCATTATCCAAAGAAGGGGAAATCCATGATGATCTAGTCTCTGAGCAATGACTATATTTCAAAAAGATTTATTAGGAACTCTCCCTAGATTAAATCTAGGTTTAATCTTTTTTGTTGATAGGTCATTTTTTGAAATTGAAATGGGAAAAATATAAGGCAGGATACACTGCAACAGTCTCAACTGACACCTAAATTATGACTCCCTTCTCAGAGTTTTAACCAGCCCAGGTGACAGAATTTATACTACTCAGCAAAACTTGCCAATTATTAAGAGATAATAGAGTTAACACTAATAGCAGCTACACCTTTGGAGGTATCCAGGGTTTTGTAATACTGTAGAAACAGTGAGGGTTTCTGACCTCGGTAGGAATCCCAATTTCACATGGTCAACAATTTTAAGTGCTCTAAGGCTTCCTAAGCAGGTGGCTATCATAAAGCCATACCAAAAGGGATAACATAAATGCTAAAGGAAATGTTCTAATCTTTATGACACACAAGGGTCCTAACCCTTGTGATATCCAAAAAGCCAAATCTTTGGAGAAATTTAAAAAGGCTGTTTTGTAATGCTCACGACTGGTTCCAGAGACTAAAAAGAAAACATGATCATAATTACAAAAAGAAAATCTTTCAGGACAGACACTTGGTGGCACCAGAGGACCTCAATGGAACTTTGCAAAAATTTTACATAAAATTACGCATCAGAGCAAGAACAAACTGAATATTACACTCAATTAGAATTGGTGGGGAAATTTTACTATGCTTGCTGAGGATGTCTCTGTTGCACATTTCTGTCACCAGCACCATTCTGGTAAAACTTTTATCCTTGTAAATCCAAGTCTCAGGGTCCCTATAATCACTTCCAAATGGACTTCCTAAAATTAACCCCTGCAATGGGTTCTGAATGTTTTCTCATCATTGCTTACATCTTGTTAGGATAAACTGAAACTTTTTCTTGCCAGAGAGCTACAGGTCTATAAAGTAGGAAAAAAATTTTTGATTTTGTATTTCCAACCTGAGGATCTCCAGTGACAGAGCCATTCATTTTTTACCAGGACTGTAATTAGAGAAATTTGCAAAGCCTTGTCACTTATTTAGAAACTTCATTGCCTCCATCATCCTCAATCTTTAGGAAAAGTCAAGAGTTAATGGCATATTAAATCTAACGCTCTTGAATTTCCATGTGCACGAAAAGGTTACCTCTAACTCACAACACCATGAAGTCAATACTCTTGACACTCATTGGCTTTCACCATTTAAACTTGTTAGAAATTGCTCTACAAAGTTGACTACTTCTCTGATTTTGGACACTTCATTACTTCAGACAAATGTGGTAAAGTACTCCAAGAGACTCATGCAATATGCTGTATAGTCTCATCACCAACAGATAAAAGTTGCCTTTCCTCTGTATGACTTAAAACTTGGAGATAATGTCTTCTGAAAATGACGCATTGTATCAGGTACTTGGACTACTAGCACATGAGCTAAACTCCAGGGCATAGATCCTTGGATTCATGTCTCCTAAATGGACACTAGGTTTTACTCGTCAATACTTGGACTGCCATTCATCAAGAAATTTAAAACTAAGGAGTCGAGAAAATTTCAGAAGCAGGCTGTCTTCGGAAACAAACAGCTTCCACCGAAGAGCTTTAGATCAAGAAGGAAACTATTAAACATATGACATAGCCTCCATCCAAGACCTACAGAATAAATCTAGATCAGGGGTCTACAAACTATGACTCACAGGCTAAATCTGGCCAACTGTCTGTTTTTGTATAGCTTGTTAGCTAAGAATTGTTTTTATATTTTTTTAACGGCTAAAAAGAAAAAGAATTTTAAAAATACTTCAAATCACTTTAAAAATTATATGAATTTAAATTTTAGTGTCTATAAATAACATTTTATAGGAACGTAGCCACATTTATTAAGTACTGCTCATGAGCTGTGTTCACATTACAACAGAGTTGAGTGGTAGTCATGGAAACCACATGGTCTACAAAGCCTGAAATATTTACTATGACTCTTTACATAAACACCAATATCCAATCTAGATAATCAGAGCCACAGATTGTGATGCTCTGATTTGCAGACATTTGTTCTTTATTTTCCTAGATATTTGCTTCCCTCTTTGTTGATAATCCAGAACCTTCAGTGAGTAAACACATTATTAACTATGATATTTCTAAGGTCTTTATCCTTAATATTGCTCTCTGCATTCTTGGTCACTCTATGGTATGAGTCCAATTACTAACTGAAATTTGTTGTGATTTGGGGATGGTCTCTGTTCTTTTGGTTTAATACAGGTACTCTTGGCTGCTGGCTTAGAAGTGATCTATAAATTCTGATAACAATCTTTTCCTTAGTATTTTTCCATGTTGGTGTGTTCAAATATACAACTTCTGGAGTCTTAAATACTGTAGCATGGCCACTGTCTTATTAAATTATCCAACAAATGATCATCCAAGAAAATAGGAAAAATTGATATATAGATACACACACACACACATCACCAGAAATAATCTTATATGCTATCATGACTCATCATCAAGCAACATAAATCTTGACTGATCACATTCTAAATAATAAAGTTCCATTCTCTAGCTCAGGCTAAAGAAGCAAAGGGAGACTGAGAACTGAAACCACCTGCATCAATACAACAGAACTATTAGTACTAACAACTGAGAATACCTGTGTCAACACAACTTAGTTTCTGTTCCAGGAAACCTTCACCCAGTAAATATAAGACTATAAAAACCAATAAATTATATCACTGTTTCAAACTACAAAAAGAATTATCTGAGACAATAGTTTATTTGGGTAAACACCTCATTTATCAAACAATAATTTAGTCTCAAGACTAGCTTCAAAAGCCTTGTGTTGCTATATTCACTAATCTTAAAATATTATATTACAAAATTTGCCCAATCCCAATCAATACCCTGCCTTAAAAGATCTGTCTAAAGCCACTTGGACCTCACAGCCCTCTATATATTCCAATTCTGATTTGCCCCTTTTGAAACACTACTAAGATTCTGTAGTGTTTTCACTTACTGCAATGAGTTCTACTAAACATAGCTGCTTTATTAAAAAGTTCTTTGGTGATATTTTGGGGAATGCGACAAGACACTTCTAATTTACGCTGCCAACAACATACAAAAGTTCCCTTTTTCCTACAAGTTTGTAAAGTAAGTTAGGAATCTGGCTTTTTCTTCAGATGGAACCCAGCTCTAATACCACTTCTTGAATAATCTACTGTACCCCACTGATTTGAAAGCCAACTTGACCATTCACTAAATTATCTCATGTATTTAGATTTCTGGCCTCTATTATGTTCCACTGAATAACTATATACACTACCAAGCTATTTTAATTATTATAGCTTTATAATATGTTTAAAATCAAGTATGGCATTTCATCCTCTTCTTTTATAAAAATTTCTTGCCACCCTTGTATGTTTATTTCCACATAAACCTTAGAATCAGCTTAAGTGCCCTAAACATGCTCTTCATATTTTAAATTGAATTTATTAGACTTACTGATTAACTTAGTGAATTTGATAACTTTATACCATTGACTCTTTCTATCCAAAAACAAGATATGACTTCACATTCTAAAATCTGTTTTGAGCTTTAATTTGTACTTAGTTCTTTCTCTCTACAGATAGGTCTGTTTCCAACCTGTCCCTCATATAATCCAACCTTAGTTTTACTCCCATATATTCTTCACAATCTTGCAGATCTGTCTGGGCTCAAAATTCCAATAATTTCTAGTTTGGTCTAGAATTCTGATCCTGATTTGTTACCCCAAAAGTTCCTGTTTCAATAATGCCAAATACTGCGAATAGGGACCATCATAATTAAGCTTGCAATTTTTAGCTGTTAAGATTACCTGGATGGAAAGGCATGAGAAATACTACCATAAGTACTTCACTACAAATAAAGCTACAGAGAAAATAAGAGCTGATACTTTTTTTTTGTATTTTGTTACATTATGTAACAACGCCCTTGGAAAATATGCACTAGGTATGAGGTTTCATTGCTTTTGAAATATTCTAATTCCCCTGTAACATACAGTATGTTTCTCAGATATAAAATAGTTCATAGAATAGTAGTTTTCAGAGTTATCCTCAGTGTTATAATACGAAAAGGCCTGAACAAAGTTTTTATTCTGTCTTTTGGTAGCCCAAATGTTACCAACAGTTTTACTTGGGATTTTCTTAAAACTTTATTTAAAATAATGCATTACCCCCAAATATGTTAGAAAATGTAAAAATTAACTTTTCAATAAGGATTAGAATATATTTTAAAATAGATGCTAAATATCCTAATCTGAGGGGAAAAAATACTTACCTTTTGCCATTTAAGTTCTTGCGTCTCCACAATAATTTTACCAATTTGCTCTTCATATTGAGTTTCTGCTTCCTAAGTCAAAAAGAAAAATGTTATGAAAATTAGACTTTACAACCTCCAGTTTCACCCCTCAGAGAAAGAAACAGTATCCTCTTACCCTTACAAGAAAGAAGCTGGACAAATTGCAAATTAAATGGACAAATCCATGATAGAACTGAGGTCCCAGATCTATCAAATACCTCAAAATCTGGGTAGAGACAGGTGTCTGGAGGGAAAAATAGAACCCCAACATTTGTTTACCTGGGACATAAGCCACTGAGTACCAGTAAGAAGATTGATTCAGCTAAAAGTCCTTAATAAATTACTAAGAGCAAAATGTGGGCTATTGTAAAAATGTGAATCCCCTGGGGGTCCCCGAAATATGAAAGTTTGTACCCTCTAGCAGGCTTTTCTTCTAAGAAACCCACCAAGTGCTTACAGGGAAGTTTGGGAAGAATCCCGAGAAAGCTTCTCCCTGTGGCACTGGCTGTGTAGGGGAAGAACAGTCACAAACCATCTTCCCTATTTTCCCTACAGAACAAAACTTAATCTGCAGGAGAAGGGCAACAAAAACTGTAGCTAGGGACACTAGTGCAAAATCTGTGCATCTAGACAGGGGGACCACAGTCCCCACTGAAAACTCTATCTAGATAGATCTGTCTTCCTTTCCCCTAAGGAACAAAAGCTTTACAAGAAGAGCAATAAAAACTACCACCACCTGAGAGCACTTGTAGAAAACCACAGCAGCTGGGAGAAGGATGACTAGAAAAACAAAGCAACAACAGTTCTATCATTGGAGGAGTGGCAGGAATACATGCTAGGCCCAGTATTACTTATGAAGGAGGGACCAAAACACTCGTGAAGAATTTATCCCGAGACTCGGGTTCACTTAAGACTGAGGCCTACAGAGAATATCAGAGAATGAACCACCTCACCAATAAGCATAAAGTAAAAACAACAGGGAGATACAGCTGGGAGAGTTACAAAGACAGATTTTCTCTGGGAAGTAGCACAAAGGGAACACTCAAAGTCAAGTGAAGAGGCCCAAAGCCAAACAGTCATTTTAGAAAAACTCTCTGGTTTTAAAATAACGTAATACTCCTGAATTAGCCCATACCATAAACATAAGTTTTCACTAGAGAAATCTAAAAACTTTAATAGGCAAAGTTGAAAACTGCCTGGTTTGAGTGTTGAAGGTATGCTTCAGCAAACATACATAGAGCCCTTCTGCAAAGACTAGAAGATTTTTTTTTCTTTTGGTTCTAAGTGTTTAGGGAAATCTGTCACTAGTTAACCACTAAACTAACAATATAGCAACTTCAGTGGCCACACACAACAAAGACTACAGACTTTTACAAATCAGTTCAGTAAAGTTACTAAACAAAGGACAACAATCGGCAACCCTGAAAAGGGGGAAGAACTGATTTCCAGAGTTGCTTACATACACAAAATACAGTTTGCAACAAAAAATTACAAGACATGCAAAGAAACAGTAAAGTGTGACCCATACACAGGGAAAAAATAGAAACTTAGGAAGTCCAGACGTTGGACCTACTACACAAAGCCTTTAAATCAACCATTTTAAATATGCTCAAAGAGCTAAAAGAAACCATGTACAAAAATACTATAGTCATTAAAAAGATAATAAATAAATGCTATAAACAACTATATACTCATAAATATGACAACTTACAGAAATGGGCCAATTCTTCAAAAATTACAAACTACGAAAACTCAACCAAGATGACAGACGATCTGAATAGCCCTGTAACAATAAAGAAACTAAATATCTAATTAGAAACCTCCCTAAATAGGAATCTCCAGGCCCAGGTGGTTTCACTAGAGAAAACTACCAAACATTTAAAGATGAATTAACATCATTTTTACACAGTCTCTTCCAGAAAAATGTAAGAGGAGGAAACAAATGCCAACTGATTTTATGAGGCTTGTTTACCATACTACTAAAACCAGACCTAGCCGGGCATGGTGGTGCATGTCTGTAGTCCCAGCTACTCAGGAGGCTTGAGCCCAGGAGTTTAAGGTTGCAGTCAGCTATGATAACACCACTGCACTCTAGCCAGGGTGAAAGAGCAAGACTGTCTCAAAAAAAAAAGAAAAGAAAAAACCCTTCAGAATTTAATCTTCATATCCCCCAAAATTTAGAAAACCATTCAAAATCATTTAACCTATGTTAAATATGCAACTACATTCTGATTATTCATTACAACATTTCAAAATAAAACTACAAATTTGTTGAATGAAAAAAGAATAAGAATTGCTTTTGAATGTTCTAATATTAATATTTTCCTATATCAGAAATCTTTATATTAAATCAAGTCATGTTAAAACAGTAGTTTAAATACTATTGGGAAAAAGATTTTTTAAAAACATTAACTTCTAGCCTATCCCATGAATATTGGAGATAATTATCTTGAATACTTTTTAGCTAATCAGACTAAGAAACTATCTGGAAAAGTGATTAGTATTTTGTTACACAACATAAGAGACCAATTTGAACAATTTCATAAGAGGCGGATTATGACTTTGAAAAGGAAAGTAAAAGTGCCCAGTTACAGTTTTGGTTGTTTGGACATGTGCCTGCTGTATGTACTATGTCCCTAAATCTGTTCAGGGTCAAGAATTGAAAAGGCCTGACCAATACACAGCCCATCTTGTAAAACTACAGCCTGAAGCAAGCACTTTAAAAAAAGCATGACACTTTCTAAAGGTTACAAAGAGTAAATAAACCATCAAATTACTCCTCTTTTATTGTTTTTGTAAAAACACTTAAATCCTTGTGGTCCTAAGGCATCTAATAAAAAATAAACACTTTCAAGATTCTATATTCTGGGATACTTTATTGAAGTTAGATAGAATTTTCTTACTAAATCTAATATAGTTTTTCTCATTGACAATTTAAAAGGAATTTTTATTAATAACTTTTTAAAGCTGCTATAGGAATGGACAGAAGAAAAAAATGAAAGTTCTGATAAAAAGTTTAACAATTTTTAATAGAAAGCATAAATTAATAAAATCCTAATATAAAAGTATATTATAATGCTATTTTTTGGCAATGTGGATAACTTCTGTTTTAACAGTTTTCCATGTAGTATAAAGACATATTAAATATATTCTACAAATCATAATAATCAGAAAGGAGTATGATTCTTCTTATAGCATTTTTAATTTTATGGGCCATTGAAGGGCTGCTTAATGTTATTTACCACATATTATACCATTAATTACCCAGTTTTCCCTTACAACTTTCTTAGAAAATTATTGTTATTTTAGGCTACCCAAAATCCCATTGAGTTTTAGTTATTGCTAATTTAGAATTCTAAAATTTATTCCTATTTATTTAATAAATGTAATGTGCCCTTTCTCTGAACTATGATAATACTTTGCTCAGAAGTCTATTATGATACATAATACATACTATGTGATAGTATAGTTATGAATTTACATGGCATGTAGTACATAATAAATTTTCAATTCTCTTAATGCACAGACTGAGAAATGATTTGTAAAATGTTATCAAATGAATGCATATTTTAAAAGCCTAAAAGCTTTGTGGTAGAGGTCCTTTATCCCCATTATACAGATAATCTGGCTCAGAAATATATTTTGTTTAAAACTTTCAACCTACTTCCAATTTTTGGAATCTGATAGATTTCATACTGCAATGTGGATTTCTAGTTTCTCTTCAACAACTGAAAGAGCTGATAGCACAAGGCCCATTTTTCTACGTGGCATGGCAGCTGTAGGTTGAACTGAAGATACAAGCTTTTCAGTTCAACAGAATTCCCACACTACTCACATTACATGCCAACTACCTGTATCCTGACTGGAGCTGAGTTTGTTACTCCTGCGCTATTATTGTTCATCCCTACTCTTTATCAGTAAGTCTGTGGGTCTATCCGATAAGGCCATTTATCAGTAATGGTGTCTAACTTCTAAAATGCACACATTGTGGATTCAATATAAAGTATTTTGTTGATTCGGACTGTTAATTTGTTAATTACTATTAATTTAAAACATTCCTGGCCGGGCACGGTGGCTCAAGCCTGTAATCCTAGCTCTCTGGGAGGCCGAGGTGGGCGGATCCTTTGAGCTCAGGAGTTCGAGACCAGCCTGAGCAAGAGTGAGACCCCATCTCTACTATAAATAGAAAGAAATTAATTGGCCAACTAATATATATAAAAAATTCGCCGGGCATGGTGGCACATGCCTGTAGTCCCAGGTACTTGGGAGGCTGAGGCAGCAGGATTGCTTGAGCCCAGGAGTTTGAGGTTGCTGTGAACTAGGCTGACGCCACGGCACTCACTCTAGCCTGGGCAACAAAGTGAGACTCTGTCTCAAAAAAAAAAAAAAAAAAAAACATTCCATTTTTTTCAAGTACTATCATTATCAATTTAGGTCCACAAAGAAAAAAATGAGTAATGTGCCCTCTCTCTTTTGTCAATTACTGTATAGTTAAGCAGGAAATACACTTTAATAGAGTAGGAAAAGTCTTTTTCTCTGACTTTACAGTGGTCCCCCCTTATCCGCAAGTTTGCTTTCCAAGGTTTCAGTTACCCACAGTCAACTGCTGTCCAAAAATAGGTGAGTACAGTACAATAAGATACTTGTAAGACAGAGGCCACAAACACATAACTTTTATTATATTATTATAAAGGTTCTATTTTATTATTATTGTTTGTTAATCTCTTATGTACCTAATTTACAGATTAAACTTTATCATAAGTATGTATGTATAGGAAAAACATAGTATACACCATATATGGTTTGGTACTATCCAAGGTGTCAGGCATCCTCTGGGGGTCTTGAAACTTATCCCCTGAAGGGGTAGACTACTGTATTTTATTATCTTATTTACTTATAAAACACTTAACTGTGTTTTGCTCATTATAACTAAAGCCATTTTGAGATCTAACCCATTACAATATAGCTTAACTGTGTTGACTACGTTATTCATTCCAGGTGATTTATTAGATATATTAATGGAAGAGTATTAAACAAGAAATAGGAGATCTGAGTACTAGTTTCTTAAAGTCTCTGGGTTTTAGGTTAGCCTAGAAGCTATCTCACGTCACTTCCATCTCTAAAATTATACAATTTCATGATCCTGCAAAAAGAATGATGATTTAGAATACATCTCCAAGATCACAGAGAGAAGGGAAGCATAGAGAGGTGATCTTGATAATCAGCATTTGATAGCTGACTAGAGGGTAAGAAAATGAGGCAGATCTACCAGCAGTCTTATGGGGATAGGCTTAGTTGGTGTTCGGGGCCCACCAAGGAAGTGGGATGCTGGCAAATATCCCAGGATTTTAGGTAGAACCCCAAACAGCTACACTCTTGGAGTAGAGAGTAGAAATAAACCAACTCTCACTAAGATGGAAACTTGGCCTCCAGTCAGGTCAATCTCTCACTAGTAAAATTATCTGCCCAACACTAACTTCCAGAAAGAAATGTAAATCTCTCTAGAGAAAGATAATACCAACCAAACCCTCAAATTTCCTTTTTTCATGCACAAAGTCATTCATTCAATCAAAATTTACCCTACATTTCAGGAGATAAGATCAAATGACCAAAATCAAGAGGAAAAAAAAATAATAAAAATGGATCTACAAGAGGTCCATATGTTAGAGTTTATTGACATACACTTTAAAATATATGTGATTAATATACTTAAATTACATGACAAAATGAACTTCAACAGGAACTGAAAGTTATAAATGAAGAACCAAATGGAAATTTTAGAATTGAAAAATACAATGAATAAAATTAAGAACTCAATATATTGACTTTATCAGATTAAACAAACTGATGAGAGCATTAAGGAAATGAAAGGACAAGAGAAAATAGCCAGACTGAAACATGGAGAGAGAAAAAGATGGAAAATATAGACAAAAACTCAGTAATAATATAGGAGATTTTAAAAGACTGACAAAGTTGATCAATATAATTCATGCTCTTAGAACATTATATCTGAGAAACACAGACTACACATTCTTTCCAAGTTCATCAATGTTGGAATATTTACCAGAATGGATTGCATGCTTGGCCAGAAAGCAAATATCCACTTATATTAAGTGACTGAGATTATATAGCGCATATAGCTCATATAGCAGAAATAAGCTAGAAATCAATTTTTAAAGGTTAATAAAAAGTAAAAGAAAATTCTCAGATTTTTTTTTTAGAGACAGCATCTTGCTTTGTTGCCCAGGCTAGAGTTCAGTGGCATCATCATAGCTTACAGCAACCTCAAACTCCCGGGCTAAAGCGATCCTCCCACCTCAGCCTGCTGAGTAGCTGGAACCATAGGCATACACCACTGTGCCCAGCTAATTTTTCTATTTTTGGTAGAGACAGGGTCTCACTCTTGCTCAGGCTGGTCTCAAACTCTTGACATCAAACGATCCTCCTGCCTCTACCTCCCAAGGTGCTAGGATTACAGGTGTGAGCCACCATACCCAGCCATACACATTTTATATTAAAAGAAAAAATACATAAACAAATATTGAACTCTAGTTAATAATATGCATACTGAAGTGTATAACTTCCAACTTACTTGGAAATGCATCAAAAAAATAAGATCAAAAGACAGATGGATATATATGAGATCAAGCATAGACTCTAGATGATATGTATATTAGATTCCTATTACTGCTGCAACAAATAATGAGAAACTCAGTGGCTTAAAACAATTCTATTACAAAATTATTCTATTATCAAATTTATTCTATTATAGTTCTGTAGGTCAGAAGTCCAAGGTACCTGCAGGGCTGCATATCTTCTGTAGTCTCTGGGAGAGAATCGATTTCAGCTTCCACCTACATACACTCCTTGGCTTTCAGAACCTTCTTCCATCTTCAAAAAACAAGCAGCATAACATCTTCAACTCCCTTTCTCTCTGACTACAACCCCTATCTCCATTATCACATCTCTTTCTCTGACTCATTCTCCTGTCTCTCTCTTGTAAACAGCTTTATGATTCTTATGAGAATCAACATCTGGGTCCACCCAAATAATCCAGCAAAACCCCTCCATTTAAAAATTCTTAATTTAATCCAACAACAAAGTCCCTTTTGCCATACAAGATAGCATATTCACAGGTTCTTGGGATTCTGACATGGACATCCATGGGTGCCATTATTCTGTCTACCACAGTGGGTATATGGATATTTACTATGAAATTCTTTCACCTAATATTCACCTATTATGTATGTTTAAAATTTTCCTAATAAAATGTTGGGAAAAAATTAAAATCCAGGAATATAGATAAAGTGTTACCATCAGTGTAAATGTGAAAAATAAAAACTATCTTTTTCCATGAAAGAGAGAAATTTTTTTCCCCTTTTTAAGAAGAAAGCTTTCTTTTCAACTAGGAATTTCATTGAATTAGCATATATTTTTACATGTGATTATTAAAAACACTATTTCTCCTCTTCCAAAGATAATGTCTAAAAGTACTGAAAATGGTGCATTTGATATATCATGATAGGCTTTCCTATAATATAGCCTCTAACACAATTAAGCCATATCAAACCCTGGTAATAGAATTATTTACCTTTATTATTTTTTATTTCAATACACTTAGGGATACAAATTTTTTTTTTAACATGGACAAATTGTATAATGCTGAAGTCAGGGCTTTTAGTGTATTATCACCAGAATAGTGTACACTGCACCCAAGAGGTAGTTTTTTTTATCTCTTACTCCCTCCCACCCACCCTCCGCCTTTCTTAGTTTTCAACATCCATTACACCACTTTATGACCATGTATACCCTTTCTTCAGCTCTCACTTATAAGAATGAACATATGGTATTTGTTTTTCCATTCCTAAAATATTCTACTTAGGATAATGGTCTCCAGTTCCATCCAAGTTGCTGCAAAAGACATTACTGCATTCCTTTTTATGACTGAGTGGTACTCCATGTTATATATACCACATTTTCTTTATGCACTCATCAGTGGATGGGCACTTAGGCTGATTCCGTATCTCTGCAATTGTGAATTGTGCTGTAATAAGCATTCAGGTGCAGGTGTCTTTTTTATAAAATGATTTCTTTTCCTGTGGGTAGATTCCCAGCAGTGGGATTGCTGAATCAAATGGTAAATCTACTTTTAGTTCTTTGAGGAATCTCTGTACTGTTTTCCATAGAGGTTGTATTAGTTTACATTCTAACCAACAGTGTATAACTGTTCCATTTTCACTCCCACATGCAGAAGAATGAAACTAGATCCCTATCTCTCACCATATACAAAAATTAGAATGGATTAAAGACTTAAATATAAGGCTTGAAACCATACAAATTCTAGAAAAAAACATAGGAAAAACTCTTCTGGATGTTGGCCTAGTCAGAGAATGTATGACTAAATTCAGTAACAACAAAGCAAATACAGCAACAACAAAAAATAAATAAATGGGACTTAATTAAACTAAAAAGTTTCTGCACAGCAAAAGAAATAATCAACAGAGTACACAGACAACCTACAGAATGGGAGAAAATATTCACAAATTATACATCTGACAAAGGACTAATATCCAGAATCTAAGACAAATCAGCAAGAAAACAATCAGCAAGAAATCTAAGACAAATCAGCAAGAAAAAAAAACAAATAATCCCACCAAAAAGTGAGCAAATGAACAGATTATTTTCAAAAGAAGATATACAAATGGCCAACAAACATATGAAAATACGTTCAACATCACTAATCATTAGGGAAATGCAAATTAAAACCACAATGAGATACCACCTTACCCAAACACTCTTCCTTTGTTAACCTAAAATTTTTCAGATTTTTAAAGGAAGATTATATTTTTAAGTTGGAAATATGAACAGACTAAAATATAATGTTTAAAACAGAATATTGGCCGGGCGCGGTGGCTCACGCCTGTAATCCTAGCTCTATGGGAGGCCGAGGTGGGCGGATCATTTGAGCTCAGGAGTTTGAGACCAGCCTGAGCAAGAGCGAGACCCCATCTCTACTATAAATAGAAAGAAATTAATTGGCCAACTAATATATATAGAAAAAATTAGCCGGGCATGCTGGCACATGCCTGTAGTCCCAGCTACTTGGGAGGCTGAGGCAGCAGGATTGCTTGAGCCCAGGAGTTTGAGGTTGCTGTGAGCTAGGCTGACGCCATGGCACTCACTCTAGCCTGGGCAATAAAGTGAAACTCTGTCTCAAAAAAAAAAAAAAAACCAGAATATTAAGTTTTAAATAATGGCATAAAGTTATTTTATTTAAAGGTAACATCTTAAAGTAATTTTATAAAAATAGTTCTTTGTAATGCTTATCCAAGATACCATTTTTTAAGTAGGATTTCATCTTTAAACAGACTTTTGTTACACTAATAAGTAGCTTTATATAAAATGAACATTGTAATATTTAAATTGTCTTATTATAACAATAAATTTCAACATTTTATATTCTAGAACAGGTTCATATTATAATAAAAACATTTCAGATCTCTGACTTGTAGCTTATTTTCAGGATGTCATCAAATTCTACTGATTCTTCTTTCTGCCTATTCTGTTCTATCTTCACAATCATATATAAGTCCTAGTGAACTCACTCCTAGATCATTATTGCAATAGATTTATAGTTTATTTTCTTTTCTCCAGAATCTTACAAGCTCCAATCCATTCTATACAGTTAACAACATAGTTTTCAAAGTTAGACACATACCTGTCTCAGAAATGAAACGCTTTTTAAGGGGATTTGCATAATATAGATCTCCTGCTGAAATCAACATATTTTACAATTTTATACTATATATATCCTTTTTAAAAATATCAATTATGACTTTTAAAAATAAGGATATTTCACTCTTTGAATCCAGAACACTTGCTACATACATTTATTTTGTCACTTAATCATGTGCTGCCTTATTTCATTATTTAATAATTTCATAGGCACCTATATTATAACTTTAACAAAAACATAATCTTCCCCACACGCAGTTCCTTTTCTAGTATCTAACTATAGTACAATCTGTGTATTTCCAGTGACTCAATAAACACTAGTTGACTTATCAAGTATTAACAATCTGAAAAGTCCTGTTTTATTTTTTGCTTTAGTTTTCAAATTCTTATTTTCCATTCCCTGATCACTGACTTAATCTGTCCTATTTGCTTTTACTTCATTATTTGGACTGTATATTTTCTTTCTAAACAAGAGGGGCTTTTAGGGCTTTTTTTCCCCTTGAGAAACAAAATAACTGAAGAAAATCAACTTCTCTTATTAAAAAAGCATTTAAAAAAGGAGCTTACCCTTCTCATACGCAACTCTTCTAATGCCTCCAATAAACTTGTTTTGAAATCTAGTAGCTGAATAGAAAGCAATGTCTCTGAAGAACTTTGAAGAGTAAAGGTAGATGATGATGACTCAGTCTTGAAATCATCCTCCATGTTAATATTTATTTCCTGTAATATAAAAAGGTTTTAACCGAAAAAATCACTTACCTAGGTTTTCCAAGTAAAAAGATAGTTACCATAAAAATGCAACAACCTATATCCTATAATCTTCCAAGTTCAGTACCAAATAACAGTTTTTGTTATCACTCTTACTCTAACATTGATACAAAAAACACTCAGCAACAATGGTCCTATTCTGTTTCTCTACGGCTGCGGCCTATTCTGGTAATGGAGTACCCTCAAAGCTTAAGATTTTCTGCTTCTAAACACCAGTCTCCTACAGGCTGTGTTCATAATCTTGCAGGCAAGGCTTGGCCCTTCAGTGGTTGATTCATGCCAAAGCTGGGATACACATTCTGCTTCCTAAACTTTGCCTTCACATAAAGCTACTTTGCAAGGATGATGGGTGATGTGAATACTAATTAATAGCAATGCAATCTTTTTTTTTTTCTGTTTTGAGACAGAGTTTCACTCTGTTCCCCTAGCTAGAGTGCAGTGGCATCATCATAGTTCATTGCAACCTCAAACTCCTGGGCTCAAGCAATCCTCCTGCCTCAGTTTCCCAAGTAACTGGGACTACAGATGCCCACTACCACACCTGGCTAATTTTTCTATTTTTTTGTAGAGACAGGGTCTTGCTCTTGCGCAGGCTGGTCTCAAACTCCTGACCTCAAGTGATCCTTCCACCTTGGCCTCCCAGAGTGTTAGGATTACAGGCGTGAGCCACTGTGCCTGGCCATAAAGCAATCTTTAAATTTAACAAAGTTGGAAGAGGAAGCCTGGGAAAACTGCCTTTTATTAAAAACCAAGGGACTTAAATAACTTTCTCAACCCAGAAAATTATGAATAAGGCTGCAAGAAACTTTTCAACTTTTCCATTTGAAATTGATTATCAATTCACAGGTAACTGCAAACAAATGTACAGGAAGTCCTATGTACCATTCACTCAGCACCCCTTCCCAATGTTAACATTTTGTATAACAATAGTACAATACAAAAAATGTGTATTTAACTTTGGTGAAATCCACTGAGATTTTGAGGATTTTACCAGCTATACATGCACCTGTTTGTGTGCATGTGTCTGTATATATACTCCTATGCAAGTTGATCACATATATAGCTTCATATAACTAACCACGATCAAGACAGTCTTGAACAGAATTCTAACATCAATACAGGCTCCCTCAAGCAGCCTCTTTGTTGCTATACCCACTCTCTTCTCCTATCTTTAACCCCTAGTAAATACTAATCTGTCCTCTATCTCTACAATTTTGTTATTTCAAGAGACATAAATGGAATCACATATCATGTAACCTATGGCCTTCTTTTAGGTTCATCCATGTTGTTACATGTATCAATAATTCATTGCTTTTTATGTTGAGTAGTATTTCATGGTATGAATTATTTTTTATTTATTTATTATTATTTATTTAACCACTCATTGAAGAACATTTGAGCAGTTTTCAGTTTGGGGCTATTATGAATAAAGCTATTATGAACATTCATGTACAAGTCTGTATCTGAACATAAGTTTTCATTTCTTAGGGATACATGCCCAAGAGAGCAAGAGCTGGGTTGAATGAATACTCAGTTCATTTTTAGTCATAGAAGAAACTGCCAAACTATTTTCCAGAATGGCTGTATCATTTCACATTCCCATTGGCAATGTATGAGTAATCTACTTTTTCCAATTTTCTGCCAGCATTTGGTGTTATCACTATTTTTCATTTTAGCCATTCTTACAGGTAAGGTATTAATAAGCATTCTCCAGAGAAACAGAAATAATAGAATGTGTGTGTGTGCGTGTGTGTGTTTACATATGTAGGGAGGGGGTGTGGGGATAGAGGGAGAAAGATATGTGAAAGAGTTACATACACACACACACACACACACACACACACACACACAC